>RJWJ010008155.1:0-54537 GCA_004363605.1 Indri indri | reverse complement strand
AAAAAAAAAAAAAAAAAAAAAATAGAAAAGGGAATAAAACTTTACTGCTACCTCACATCACATAAAAATTATACATGTAAATGGTAAAAATAAAAACTTTCTAGAATAGAACGAAAGGTGATATTTTTGTAATCATGTCATGGAGAAAGATTTGTTTAAGTTGGATATTGAATTTAATCCATAAAGGATTATATTGATGGATTGAATTTTATTAAAATTAAAGCTTTTATTCAAAAGACACCACTATGAGAGTAAAATCACAAAACACTGTATGGGTGATTTGCAACACATATAACCGACAGAGGAACTTGCATAAGCAATATAGAAAGAGCCTCTAAAAATTAATAAGCAAAAAGATAAACCAAAAGAAAAATAAGCAAGAGACTAGAACAGGCATTTCAAGATAAAAAAAAATGACAACACCAACCATAGGCAAAGATATGGAACAATGAAAACATTTAAAGATTTCTAGTAAGCATATAAATTAATATAACCACTTTGGAAAAACCGGTTTGGTAATGTCTAGCATATATCAAGACACATATACCCAAGGACTAGCATTATGATATTTCCCAATTATCGCTAGTCTAAGTTTATACGTTTTTTCTCAGAATAGTTATAAATAGCACCTCATTTTATTCTCACAGATATCATTCATATCAAAACACATCAAATGGCACATTTTAAATATTAGCAGTAATGTACATCTATGACAGTTTGGGTAACAAATTCTATGATCACCTAGTTTATGATCCAAAAATTTCACTCCTAGGTCTATACCCTGCAGAACTTATGCATATATCCACCAAAGTACATGTGTAATAATGTCCATAGTAGTTTATTTGCATTATCCCTGTGGAATGCTATACAACACTGAAATTAATAAACTTTGCTCAATAGCATCATTACATCACACAAACATAGTGAAATAAAGTAAAGCCACATAATACACACTGCATAATTCCATTTTTATAAAATTCAAGGGACAGCAAAACTAAATTGTGGTTTTAGAATTAGGAAAGTGAGGAATATCCTGGGAGAGAAGAAGGAGTTAATGATTGAGAGGAGGGATGCAGGATACTTCTGGGGTACCAGTAATATATTTTTCTTGATGTAAGTGATGCTTACATGTATGTGCTCACTTTGTAATTCATTTGGCTAGATACTGTTTAATTAATGTACTTTTTTGAATCTATGTCATTGTTCACTAAAAAGATTTTTAAAAAACAAATAGCTATAGTTATTGCTTTGGTTAGGATGTTTGCCTTCTCCCAAACTCATGTTGAAATTTAGTTGCCATTGTAACAGTATTAAAAGGTGGAATCTTTAAGAGATGTTTAGGTCATGAGGGCTCTGTCATTATCAAAGGAGTGGGTTTGCGCCCTCTTGCCCACACTCTCTCTCTTCCTTTGCCCTTCCAGCATATGATGACTTCCGCAATGTTATGATGCAGAAAGAAGGCTCTTGCAAGATGCCTCCAAAACCGTGAGAAAATAAATTTCTGCTTTATAAATTACCTAGTCTCAGGTATTCTCTTAGAGCAGCAAAAAAAAAAAAAAAAAAAAAAAGACAAGGCAGTTATATAAGGTTCTATAAGGTTTGTATTAAAAACATAAGTTTGCCTCATCCCTAATTTTCTGTTCTTCAGACTCAACCTCTTTCAACTTTTTAAAGTGATACATTTTCAATATTTTTTCCATATCTTTAATAGTATGCTATTTTGGTGATTCTTGGATTTTCCATTCTTAAGATTTTATATTATCTTTCCTTTATGGAAAATAAGAATTTACTCTTTTTTATTACCTTGTTGCTGTCTCAAACCCCTCCTGTGCACAAGCATTCTGCTTTGCCATACTTCTAATTTTATTAATTATATTTTGCTTAAATCAATTTTTATTTTTCAGATGATTATGTTTTTGAAATGCTACTCATAGCATTTCATTTTGGAAAAAAATCTTTTTTTTCATGGAGTTAATAATTGCCCTGCATTTTCGTTTGCTTAGTTTTTAATACTTATTCACAATTCACTTCTAATTTCTTACTCCATTGCATAAATATCTTCTTAATATTGTTCAAACACATACGATATTTTACCAACTTCATATTTTTTAAGAAACCTTTATTGGAGCCCTTTGACCTACTCCAATCTCTACTGTATAACCTCTAGTGTTAAAGAAAAATAATTCACATACTTGGTAAAACATTAAGGAACATTTTATTCAATGAGTATTGTAATAGGGGAGAGAGATTGAGCTTAACTCAAAATACAACAAGAAAAAGTGGAGATTTATAGCCAAAAAGCAGGGTGAGAGGGTCAAGAGATGAAAAATTGAGGAGAGAAGATGGCCGACTAGAGACATCAGGTGCCAAAAGTCTCAGAAAGAAGAAAAAAGTTTTATTTGGGGGTAATGAAAGACATAGCTCGGGTGTAACTCTGAAGGAAAAGTGCCAGAGCCTACCAGAGATTCCAAGGAAAGAAGCTGAGGAGCAGAACAAGAAAGAGCAAGATCTCTCTAGAAATCAACCCCAAGAAGCTTGGAGCCCAGCAGAAAGCCTGCTGCTGCCATCTTGGGGGCTCCAGGTTGTGGGATGGATGCAGCACCCAGGGATCAACAGCAGAATTATGTGAGACAGCCAGCGCCTGAGCTCTGGCCCAGCCCCTGTTCTAAGCAAGCGCCACGATGCTTCACACTGCTGGTCCCCAGACACACTGCAGCTGCAGGGAAGGATGCCAGTGCCAAGCAAGTTGCAAGCATACCTCTCAGCTGGGGAAAGTTTCTCCCACAGCCACCAGTGGGAGTAGGCATGGGATCTGGCCACTGCTTCTGGAAGAGTTATCCTGAAGCCACCATTAGAAGGAGACTTCAGGAAGGGAAAAAAAATGTTGTATTAGAAGCAGCCCATGAACCCACAGCTCCCAAAGAAAGAAGAATAGATAGGAAGCAGGTGCCTACCTATGTACAGCTATTCTCAGAAGGAACATTGTGAAACCCAGAGAAGCAGCACGGGACTCTCAGTGTGGAAAAAAAAAGGTGATGGGGTGATACATTTAATAATATCAAAGTATGTGTGGGGTAGATTAGCAGGCTAGAGCGCTGGGGCACCGTGCTCTCCCTGCAGGCACTGTGGGTGAGTTCCGAGAAGGCTTTCTCCACTGCCACAGATCAGGGACCTGCCTAGAGTCTGTGCTGAGCCATTGCACCAAACAGGCATGGTGGGGATTAGGCAGCAGCTAAAGCCATCCTGAGCTATTGTGTGCACAGCACCAGGTCAGCAGGGAACTCAACTTTGCAGCTGTGACCTTCACATTGCCCCCACTGGGCTGAGCAGGGAGTGGACCAACTGGAGGCTCCTGTAAGCTATACCCAGTGACTGAAAGCCAAGCCCTCCTCCCCAATAGAGTGACGGGATCCGAGCATGGGAATTGACTGCAGTGCTATGGGCTCTGACCTGGGAGGCTTTGGGCGACTGCTTTGGTGGAAAGTAGAAGGTACAGGGAGAACTCTATGGTCTCTGGGCCATTATAAATGGCATCTGCACAGTCCCCAAGCCTGTGGACCAGCCCACCACCTGCTTGGCCCCAACTCTGCCCTCCAGGTCACAGGTGCCTACTGCCTACTCAGCCCAACTGCACCCTCCAGGTCCCAACTGATTGGCACCTGCTCAGCCCTGACTCTGCCCTCCAGGTCAGATCAGCCCTGCTGCCAGCATGGTCCTGCTTATGGCTCTGAGGCCCTACTCAAAAGCCTTGCTTCTGGCTCCTCCCCATTCTCAGCTTTGAGTCTCACATGCCAGAGCCTGAGGTTCTGCCTCTGTGCCTCCAGAGTTCCTGCCAGGCCCAGATACCACCCTTGAGATTCCAGCACTGCACCTGGGCCCCAAGACCCACCCCAGATCTTCCTCCATTGCCAGAGGGCTAGCAGAACTGCTCCAAAGTTCAATGCCATGCCAGGGACCCCTCAGTCTCGAGCTGCCAGCACACTGGGACTTGCTTTGACCAAAAGCCCACAGCCTGGTAACTCACAGACATTGCCTGGAGAGCCTCAGCCAGCTGCCACTGTCTCCTCTATGGGGAGACACAAGAAGAGCAATCCCCACAACACCAGCTTCAGTGAAGAGGGTCTTGCCCAGTTTCCAATTTCAACATCCTACAATTATCTGGTGAACAACCCAACACCCAATGCAAACAGCATCCAGCACAGGCTTGAACAGAGAAAATCACAGGTAAGCAGATCAAATCAGAACAGCTGCATTATAGACTTCTAGTGCCCACATCCCTCCCCTGCCTTGTTGACATTCCAGATTAGGAGATAAAAGCACCATGTAGAGACCTCCCTTTCTTCTAATTAAACACTAGAGTTCCCAAAAAAGAAAAGGTGCCCTGCAAACTTATCAGGACTGAGTCGAGAAAAGAGGCTTCAGGTGAAAAGAAACCAGCAAAAGAATCCTGGAAACATGAAAAATCAAAACAAGTCAACACCCTCCAGAGATCACGATGGAGCCACAGTAGCAAACCCCAACTACAAGGTAATTGTCAATTACCTTGTAATTGTTCAACAGAAATGGAATTCAGAATATGGATGGCAAATGAGACGAATGGAATTGAAGACAAAGTTGAAAAACAACAAAAAGAAGCCAAAAAAAGGTTTCAAGAAATGAATGAAAAAGTCACTAAAGAGCTAGAAAACATAAGGAAGGATATAACAGAACTCAAAAAAATAAAGTAAAATAAATTAAAATGAAAGAGTCATTTAGGGAATTTCAAAACAGCAGAAAGCTGTTTAGCAACAGATTAAACCAAGCAGAAGAAAGAATCTCAGAGGTTGAAGACAAGGCTCTTGAGCTAACCCAGTCATTTAAAGAGGCAGAGAAGAGAATAAAAAAGGTGGAACAATCACAGATAGATATGGCACTATGCAAAACAAACTAACATACAAATTATAGGTTCCCTGAGGGAGAAGAAGAACGAGTTAAAAGCATGGAAAATCTACCTGAGGGAATTATTGAGGAAAACTTCTCTGGTATTGTCAAAGATACAGACATCCAGATACAAGATGGTCATCAAACTCCAGGAAGATTCATAGCAAATAGTACATCTCCAAGACACACAGTAATAAACTCAGCCAAAGTCAAAATAAAGGAGAAAATTTTACAAGTACCTAGAGGTAAGCAACAACTGACCTATAAGGGAAAATCCGTTAGGCTAATAGCAGACTTCTCAGTGGAAACTGTACAAGCCAGAAGGGATTGGGGCCCTATATTCAAATTTCTTAAACAAAACAACTGCCAACCTAGAATTTTGTATCCTACAAAACTAAGTTTCAAAATTGATGGAGAATTAAGTGTTTTCCAGACAAGCAAACACTGAGGGAAGTTATCATGACCAGATCTTCCCTGTAGGAAATACTCAGAACTGCATTATACATGAACCAACACAATAGATAACCAGCAGTTAAAAACATGGAATAAAGCTAAAGCTCACAACTCTTATTAAAAAATAGCACAAGAAGGGAAACAAAGCAATAAGATCCTATCCAACATGATGAATAGCACAGCATCCCATGAATCAATTCCAATTCTATCTCTAACATAAAAGTTTTCAATACAGCACTCCAAAGACATAGGCTGTCTGAATGGATGAGAAATCATAACTCAAATATCTGCTGTCTCTAGGAGACATGTCTAAATCCAAGGCCAGTGGAAGAAAACAAATAACAAAGGTCATAGCAGAACTAAATGATATAGAAAACTAACACACAGGTTAGTGATAAAAAGGTGGTTCTTTGAAAAGATAAACAAAATTGACAGACTTCTTGCTAGATTAATCAGGAATAGAAAACAAAGGACCCAAATAAGCTAAATCGGAAATGAAAAGGAGATATTACACCTGATAGCACAGAAATACAAGCCATCACCTGTGAATACTATGAAAATCTCTATGTACATAAACTAGACAGTGTACAGGAAATGGAAAAATTCCTGGAAACACACAACCCTCCCAGACTCAGTCAGGAAGAAGTAGAACTCCTAAACAGACCAACATCAAGCAGTGAGACTGAAGCAGTAATAGAAAAAAAAAAAAAATCCCCCCACACACAAAAGGCCTGGAACAGATGGATTCACAGCCAAATGCTACCAGACTTTAAAGAGCTGGAATTATTCTTCTTTAACAGTGAGAAGGATGGAATCCTCCCCATCTCATTCTATAAAGCCAGTATAATCTTCATACCAAAGCCAGGAAAGGGCACAACAAAAAAAGAAAATTGCAGACCAATATCCCTTATGAAATACATGCAAAGATCCTTAATAAAAATGCTAGCAAACCAAATTCAAGAACGCATAAAAAAAGTCATCCACCATGACCAACTGGGCTTCATAACAGGGGTAAAATATTGGTTCAACATATGTAAATCAATAAATGAGATTCACCACATAAACAGAAGCAAAAGCAAAGATCATATGATCATCTCAATAAATGAAGAAAAAGCATTCAACAAAATCCAGCACCCTTTCATGATAAAAACCATCAAAAAACTCAGCATAGAAGGAGCATCTCTGAAAACTATAAATGCCATGTATGACAAAACTACAGTCAACATCATACTGAATGGGGAAAATTTGAAAGCATTCCCACTAAGATCTGGAAGAACACAAGGGTGCCCACTGTCACCACTTCTATTAAACATAGTGCTAGAAGTCGTAGCCAGAGAAATCAGGCAAGAGAAAGCAATAATGGTGTCCAAATCAGGGAAGAGGAGGTCAAATTATTGCTTTTTGCTGACTATATGATATTTTATCTAGGAAACCCCAAAGACTCCACCAAGAGACTCTTAGAAGTGATAAATAAGTTCAGCAAAGTCTCAGGATATAAAATCAATGAACACAAATCAGTAGCATTTCTATATACCAGTAACAATCAAGCCGAGGGTCAAATCAAAGATTCAACACCATTCATAATAGCTACAAAGAAAATAAAATACCTAGGAATACACTTAACCAGGAAGGTGAAAGGTCTCTACAAGGAGAACTATAATACTCTGAGAAAAGAAATCGTCGATGACACAAACAAATGGAAAAGCATATCCTGCTCCTGGATCAGTAGAATCAACATAGTTAAAATGTCCTTACTATCCAAAGTGATTTACAGATTTAGTGTAATCCCCATCCAAATACCAACAAAATATTTCAAAGATCTAGAAAAAATAATTGCACACTTCGTTTGGTACCACAAAGGAGCCCAAATCACCAAAGCAATCCTAAGCAAAAAGAACATCTCTGGAGGCATCACATTACAAGACTTCAAACTATACTACAAGGCTATAGTATCCAAAACAGCATGGTGTTGGTATAAAAATAGAAACATAGACCAATACTACAAAATAGAAAATTTAGATATAGAACCATCTACCTACAGCCAACTATTCTTTGATAAAGCAGACAACAATGTACACTGAGGAAAAGAAGTCCAATTCAATAAATGGTGCTGGGAAAATTGGATAGCCACATGCAGAAGAATGAAACAAGACCCCTGTTTCTCACCACTCACAAAAATTAATTCAAGATAGATAAAAGACTTTAATTTAATGCATGAAACCATAAGATTCAAAGAAAAAAATATAGGAAAAGCTGTTCTAGACATTGGTCTAAGCAAAGAATTTATGACTAAGAATGCAATGGCAATTAGAGCAGCAATGATAATAAATAAATAGGTCTTGATTAATTTATCAAGCTTCTGTACAGCTAAGGAAATAATCAACAGAACAAATAGACAACCTACAGAATGGGAGAAAATATTTGCAATCTACACATCTGATAAAGGGCTAATATCCAGAATCTATAAACAACTAATCAGATCAGCACAAACAAACAAACAATCCCATTAAAAAGTGAGCAAAAGACATTAATAGAACTTTTTCAAGGGAAGAGGGAAGAATGGCCAACAAACATGAAAAAATGCTCAATGTCACTAATCATCAGGATCAGTTAATCAGCTATAGGAACATCCTATTCCAGGTGACATCATTGCAGATTGGCTAGACCTCTGTATATGATACAGGTAAACACAACTTTAGTGAGAGCTAATATGAGGCATTTCTAGGAAAGCAGAAGAAAAAAAAGATTAATGTCTGGAGCAATCTATAGATTAGTTTTTCTAGAGTCTCTGAATCATCTTCAGATTGCAGTTGTAATCTGACATTTTTCTGGAGTGTAGTATGAATAAAGTGTTCAAGTGAACTTTTTGAGTATTCCACATATTAGCAGGCATGAAGGCTGCTTATACATAAGTTGGTGTTATTTCTTCTGAAGTTTAAGTTGTATAGCTTCAGTTTACAGAGCTTTAAAAAAAGTATGTTTTTCATTTCTAGTGCTTTCTACCAGAAAAATAGAAGAAAAATTTGAAAATTTTAGTTTGGAGATATTTAGCCAGGAAAGAATTCAGGATACAGTTCAAATTGTAGGCAAATAATAGAAACTCAAAAATAATGGACAAGGCTGGACTCTAATAACATCTGTACTAAAAACTAATTTTTCTCTCTCTAATGCCTCGTTTCTACCAAAGACAAATCACAATAGAACCAATTTATTTGCAAAATAAGTTTTAGTCTTATTATACTTGTCCTGATTATTTGCATAAAGTGCAAGAAGTATAGTGATTAGTAGTATAGGCTCTTTTTAAATTGGCTTTGCTAGAATTTTTTAATAAGGAATCTTGGATTAGACTTTTAAAATTCTCTCAAGGCTAGCCAATCCAAGGATTTATCTGTGCCTGCAGATAGCTATGTGAATTGGATAAATCCCTCTTTTCTCAAGGTCCCAAAATAACACAAAGTTCCTAGGCCTGTCAAAAAGTGACATTCTTTATTTACCACAGATCAGGAACTTTATAAAGAAAATGCACACACAAGTTACCCAGGCCAGTCTTTCCAAGGGCCTTTTTATTGGCTCTATAAAGTTAACCTCAATTTCTCAAAGCAGTCTGGTCATATCAGAAAATTTGCCATACCAGTCAAAGATATGGTAAAATAAACAATGTCTCCAATTGTGTCAGGTTAGAAAAGAAAACAGATTCTTAATGAACTTACATAAATAACTATAATGCCATAAATTAAGAATATTCATAAAGATTCTCAAAATTTAGTTTGAATTCAAAAAGACTGAATTTAGAATTTGAAGTTGTGATTTTGGAAAGTTTGTCAAATATCAAAAGTTTAAAACACTTACTTAAAATAGGATCACAAGTCACTGTAAAATTATAGTGATTCACTTAGCTAAAGCAATAATTCAGAGTTTTTAAAAAGCAAAAATGTTTACTATTGGACAGAAAGCAGACAGTTTCTCAATCATGAGAACTAATGAAGACACCATAAAGCAAACAAAATCTGTTTTTTTTTATTTTTCTCAAAAGGTAAACAAAAATCTTTTTACTATCTCTTATTAAAATTATGTGAAAATCTTGTTCAAAAGAGAAAACAAAATTTTAACCTTTGTGTTAGTATATGATTAATGCTAAAATTACTTTTAATTAAACCTTATACACAAATTCATCCAATCCTAATCAGTTTGACCACAGGTAAGATTTCCACAAACTTTTTATAAACTTTTTACAGTTTTTCCCATTCTCTTTCTTTCTCCAACTATCTACATCCACTCATTTTTATCCATTATTCTTTTTATTCCTTGAATTTTAAGCAATCCTTAAAACCTACAAACTAAACAAAATTACTTTTCTTTTAACAAAAATCACATTCTCATGCCTTTTTATAACTTTTCTTTTTACCAAAAACATTCTACTTTCCTTATACACTTTGCATATAGAATTGTTTTCCATATATCTAGTGGTTTTAATTACATATAGTATTCATAATGCTAACTATTAGTAACCCTTATTTTAGTGAAAAGTCTAGGAAGTCAATGTGAATTATGCACCAGATGTAGAGCCCAGGACAAAAGATAGAGCTGTGAAGACAACGCTTGGAGAATATAATCTCTCCTAGCATGGCCAAAAGGCACAGCTGGGATGGGCAGGGAGTGGGCCTGGTGTTGTTCCAAGGCCTCACTATGATCGCTTGGCTAGACTTCAGAATCCAATGGCTTAAATCCAAAGATAAAAACTCACAGAAAAACATTTTACTAACCATTTTGAAACTAGCTTTATTTGCTAAAGATTATTAAAATCATGTGAACTTTTAAAGCATTTGGGCTTATTAACTTAATTTATGAGTACTCATTCATCTTTAAATGAATTGGTTACTATGTCTAGATAATATATAATGTAAATATTTATATAGACATATACATATGTGCAGACACAACACATAACATACACATGTACATGCAAAGACTTTGTAGTTTTGATTTTAGAATTTTATCCACAAGACAGGTAAAACTTCCTAGTTTAAAATGACATTCAAACTGTGACCTTGTAAATGGTAAAGGATAAAGTTTATCTGAAGAAGCCCTTATGGAGCATTAAAAAACAAGGTAGCAATTTACATCTCAAAGCACAGAGAGAGAGAGCATTTAAGCTGTTCAAGAAGGAGTTTGGGTGTGCTAGAGGAAGACTAAAAATGGATGCCAAGCTAACACAAAATCATAGGAATTTACCATAGGATTTTATAAGGAGACTGATATCATTTGAATAAATAGCTTTTATTTATTTTTTTTATTTCAGTATATTATGGAGGTACAGATGTTTAGGTTGCATATGTTGCCCTTGTCCCCCCTCCCCCTTCAAATCAGAGCTTCAAGCCTGTCCACCTCCCAGATGATGTGCATCGCACTTGTTATGTATTCATGTGTCTGTTCTCAAACTGGACAACTCTCAGGGCAGAGCCCATTAAGGAACAGGAGTCAACAAAGCATTGTACTTTTTAGGGCCTAATAATTGAAATAGGTGCAGTTGGGAGGTAAATCATTTATACTTTTAAAAATTGTCAAAACTACAGGGGTGTTTTGGTCTAGGTCTGGTTACTCATCACACAAAGATCCAATTATTGAGACAACAAAGATTGCCAAAGACGAAAGGAATCTTTAATACAACAGATGTTTTGTTAGTAGAATGGGGAAAGCTGCCTCAAATCCATCTCTCTGATTAATGGAGATCATGGGCTTTTAAAGGAGGAGCCACATGCCCTAGGGCAGGGCATGGTGTAACTAACAAGGAAACACGCACATTGGAAGCAGGTTGTGGGAGATGGTGAATCTGTGCATCAGGAAGTTTGCCCATGGGCCCTCAGTATCTCACTTCCTTTGTCTTGCAGAAAATACACTACTTTTGGGAAATGACTAAAAAGTTCAAGTAGTTAAGGGAGAGGATTATTTAGAAAACCATATAGGGGTCTTTGAAATGTGTTCATGGGGTCAATTACAAAATCAAGGATTTCATTGAAGTCCAGGTTCCCTAAACAAGGTAAATGCCATGCGGATTGAGCTGCACAATGTTTTCACAGTGCACTTCACTACAAAGACATTTTTCCAAGTATTTAAATCACATCCTCTCTTATCTAATGTGTATGTGGGTTGAGGGGAATCTTCCCCTTTCCTCCAAAATTTTTCTAAAAAAACAACTCATAATTAAGGCATATTAATAAGATAGAGGGCTTATTTACCATGCACATGGGAAGAATCACAGAGTGATTACCCAACACCTTAGTGGGGTCCAGGAATTTATATGCCCTCTTTTTGGAAGGGAGAGGGCGATGAGGAATATAGGCAATTCTGTTTAGGGACAATAAATTGTTGCTTAGGAGGATGAATGGGTGGGGGAAAAAGATGGATGGACTTGTAAATTAACCTGAGTGATAGGTACTATGTTTAAAATCATTTGGGCCAGGTCTGGTTGTGTCAGGTTTCAGTGCGAAAATGTCACTTCTTGATGTGCTCATGGTCGAAGAATGACCACATGCACCAAAGTAAGGCAAGCATAAAAATGAGGTTCATTGAGGAGTCAAAGATAGGATTATAGGGCAATAGCAAGGTATAGGTTTACAGAGTATGATACATATGCCATGGATGACAACCAGACCCATTGTTGCAGAAAAGGGGTAGCAAAAGGAAGAGCACAAAATAGATGGCCTTGTTATGGTCTGTGTCTTTTTTTATAGTGCCTGGATTGGGACCTCCCTAGTGGCTTAGATGTCACCATGGAACAACTATGATTGGAGAGTTGGGAGTTGCATGACCTGAGTCTTAACTATATATGCAGGTTGTTCTAGGTCAATTTCCAAACTCTATAGTACCTATGCTGCTTGGCCCATGGGCTAGAGAGTCCTCTACATTCTTTTGAAGCTGGCATGCTAAGTTATGATTGGCAGATTCATAGGGTGTCCCCTACTCCCCCAGGTATGGAGAGGATTAGGATGGGGCAATTGCACCAAGGCAAAACACCCACTTTCATCCCTAGGAAACCTAGAATCCTCACTATCTACCTAACAGTTGCATTCTTGATCTTCTTTCCTGCAATATATTTAGATAACAAGTAGTGGAAGGGAAGTCAAATTTTCTTTTTGATAGGTCAGTCTGGTTTACGTAGATAGAGGGAAAACCCTTCCAATGCCTGTTGATCTCGAAGGTCCTTTAATTCAAGATGTTGGGTCATAGTTTTCTGTTCTCAGTTCTTGGTGTGCTCTTGGCCAAAGAATGACCAGAAACACAAAAAGCAAGGCAAGTGTGAAACAAAATTTATTAAGGAAGGGCAATCTTGATAGGTTTGCAGAGCACGAGCAAGATATATGTGTTTACAGAGCAAAAGCAAGACACATTTACCACGGATGACAAACAGGCCCCCCTGTCATAACAAAAGGGCTCTGGGAGTGGTCTAGGGTCCTGTTTTATAGTTTCTGGATTGGGCCCTCCTCATGGTTTAGATGTCACCACTAAACCACTTTGATGGACAGTTAATGACATGATAATTAGGTTACTCTAGGTCACTTTCCAAATCCTATTATGCCTGGGCAGCCTGGCCCATGGGCTGGGGAATTCCCTACATTTTTTTTTTTTCAGATTAGCAGGGATTCCTCCTTCTTCTCAGGTGTGGCATATGCTTGGGGCAGGATTAAGGTGGGGCATCATCAAGATGGGGGCTCATCTTTATCCTTCTTCCCCAGGTGGGGCAATTGCTTGAGGCAGCACCATGGCAAGACACCCGCTTTTGTCCCTACCAGAGTCAGAAGTCCCTTTCTCTCTATGTAGCAAAAATACTCTTTATACCAAGGAGTCATATTTTGGGGTGAAATTTCCTGGGTTCCTTCATGTGCAAAGAAATGAATGTCCTCCTTATGAACTAAAATAAAATCATAAAACCCCCACCTGATTAAATGGACCACTCTCTTGGCCAAGGGGACTCCAGAAAACCCCTAAAGCTGGGTTGCTGTCCATGAGAAAGGAGGTCAGACATGCCTCATTATGATCGTCTCTCTTCTTGGAGATATCCTTTGTAATAATAAAATGCTAAATCATGAACAGGCCTAAGGCCATACAAGAAAACGCTTAAACCATACCTCTTGGCCATCAATTTACTTAACTCAAGATCACTTGAGTCTTGGTAAGTGTCACTTGGCTTGTCTCTGATTAACAGACATCCTTAATTTAAGATAATTCTTAGCCTTTAGACAAAGCTTCATTTCTTTAACCAATCACAAATTAAAAACTCTTTAAACCTGCCTGTATCCTGTAAGCCCCCACTTGGAGATGTCCTGCCTTTTCAGGCCAAACCAACGTATGCCCTTTATGTATTGACTTATATTTTGTGTAATTCCTGACTCCATAAATGTATAAAATTAAACTGTAACCAAGCTAACATGGGCACATTTTCTCAGTATCTCTTCATGAGGCTATGTGCCCCGGGCCAGTCATGCACATTCAACTCAGAATAAACCTCTTTAAACTATTTTACAGAGTTTGGTTTTTTTCCATTAATATCCTGTAGTAAAAAACATTTACTGTTAACAACTGCAGTCAGCTACTTCTAACACTGTAGAGCTCTGGACAGTCACTCACCAGCCATTGTACAGTAAGGTAAAGATCTTTTCACAGTACAAAGTATTTCCTCATACTCCCCAAAGGTCAAAGAGGTCACGTAACACAGTACAAAAGACAGCAGAGTTTTGACCTGAAAGGAGCTTGGTCATGACTCTTGAAACAATACAAGAAAAGGAGAAGACTCCAGAAAAGGGAGGGGTGGAAATTTTTTTCTGAGTTCCTTAAGGTATCTGAGTCATTAGAAGTCTTTTCTAGATGTTTTTATATGTCACCAAAGATGGCAAAAAGTAAGTGGTGTAGGATGAAGTAAAATAAATAGGAGAACAATTTTTTAAAAAAGGAAATGAACAGAGGGACAAAGCACATTTTTTAAAAAAGGTTTTATTCCACTGGAAAAATAAATTCCAAAAGCAGGATCCAAAGTGAAAAAGCAGAGAAAGGATACACACACGCACACACATTCCAGTGGCATACTTATTTCAACAGCAACTCAATCTAAAAGCCTCTTCAAAAAAGAAGCAATCTAAAGATCCCCCCCGCCATACTACCAGAAATAGGCTAAGACAGCAAAAGACCCTTGTTACAGACAGTTAAGGATGGTGTTTGCCTGTGCTGACCCACACTTGTGGGGTGACTGTCAGTCACCAACACATTAATCTGTGATACTGGGTAGGCTCTCCTGGAATTGGATTTTCCTAGTACAAACTAGGCAATAGAGTTGAGAAGACAAAAGCCCCTTCTGGATGGGACTACTTATGACAAAACTTCCTGAGAGCTTGACATAGTCAAACAAACAAATAAAAAAATCTCAGGTTCCCAGACTGGCCCCCTGATGTGACTTGAAAATCACATCCCCCAGATGGCAGAGATCAAGAGAGAATTCTCCCACTTGGTCACAAATCAAGCTTTCAAGGACATAAAACAAGATAAGAAAGTTTATCCATTATCTCTCTTATGAATGACATAGAAATATAGAGACAAAGGAAAAGACTGTTTCTGGGAGAAAAGGGATCAAACAATACGAATATTCATACTACAAAGTACAAAAGGTACATAGACTTGCTATACACCAGGACTAGTCACACACAAATCTTTTTCTCCCATTAACCAACATTTTGTAGAGGAAATAGCGATGTGTATGGTCTGTTTGACCAAATTACACACACACACACACACACATACACACACAAAGAGAGAGAGAGAGAGAGAGAGAGCACGCAAGGGCCTATCTGATAAGAAATTCCTATCCTTTTACCACCTGATCAGGTTCCTGGATGCCCTTAATTGTGGCTTCCTTAACAACAGAGCTTTAAATATCGGACTACCTCAAACTGTGGAGGCCAAGGCCCTTTTCTCCTGGAGGTTTGCTAAAAATCACCCATATGAAGCAGATTGATTAATAAGAGAAAAGGCATAAAAATGTTATTCAATGTGTATACATGGGAGCCTTGAGAATGAAGGCCCAACCTCCCAATGAGGTTCAGAAGCTAATATATCATCTTGAGGTTATAGAAATAATGTGTGCTCAGACCATGGCCAGAAAATGCATTATAGGAGGGGGAGAAGAGGAGGCATGGCTAGTAAAGGTGGTCTTGTTATGTAGATTAGACTTCGCAGGTAACAACCCTCTGAGAGAATAAATGGTAAATGTTTCTTTCAGACTTTTAAAGGTATCAGACTCTGTTAAACTTACCTAGATCCAGGCAAGGGAAGGCCTAGCTGCATTAATGCAGATTCCCCATGGACACAAATTTCTCCAACCGAAGATAGCTTTATAGGGCCACTTCTGTTTGTTGGCCTTTGTAGCCATCTCAAAATATGTCAAAGAAATATATTTTGGGGTAAAATATTTTTATTTCCTTCAGGTGCATAAAAAAGAATTTGGTAGTTTCCAACTTTGAAAATGTTTCTTTTTAAACTTTATCTTACTTGTTTGTTCAGCTTATTGTACTTCCATATTATAAGCAATTTTCACAAGAATTTTGAAGGCATTTATTAGCCTCTAATAAAATTATCCTCTAATTTTCATATCTTTTGTTTAGAATTCTAATGCTATTCATTCTGTTTTATTTGTTTATGTTTGTTTTAATTCATTTTTCATACTTGGTATTAAATCCTTTTGTTTTCTTCTCTCTAAAGGCTTGAGAAGTTGAAATTTGCCTGATTGATCTGTTTTGATGTATATCTACTATTATCCACCACAATGGGCACTCAGGGGACCCTTTCAAGGTAGAAACTTAGGATCATCAGTTCTGGGATATTTTCTTGAATTACTTTTTTGATATATCCTCTTCATTTTCTATATTACTTCTTTTATATATATATATACATATATATATATTCTGTTCCTCTTGATATTCTACATTTATCATCTTTCTCACCTATTATGTTTTTCTTTCTTTTTTTTTTTTTTCTGAGACAGAGTCTCTCTTTGTTGCCCGGGCTAGAGTGAGTGTCATGGCATCAGCCTAGCTCACAGCAACCTCAAACTCCTGGGCTCAAGCAATCCTTCTGCCTCAGCCTCTCAAGTAGCTGGGACTACAGGCATGTGCCACAATGCCCAGCTAATTTTATATATATATACATATACATATATATATATATATTAGCTGTCCAGCTAATTTATTTCTATTTTTTTTAGTAGAGACGGGGTCTCGCTCTTGCTCAGGCTGGTCTCGAACTCCTGAGCTCAAATGATCCGCCCGCCTCGGCCTCCCAGAGGGCTAGGATTACAGGTGTGAGCCACTGCACCCGGCCTATTTTTCTTTTTTTACCACCTAATTTCTAAGAGATTTGCTTAGCTTTACATTTCTCCTTTTTAGATTTTAAGGTTCTCTTTTAATTAATTAATTAATTGTCTGCTTATATATAATAATGGAACATTAAAAGTTTGAATGAATGCTATATATGGTCAAGTAAGGGTTCATTAGGTTTGTCTTTTGGTGTCAGGTTCCTCAGATAAGATTCTTCCAATCTTCTGTCTGGAGAACGTGTCCCTAGCAGCCAACGTTCCTGAAATTAAAGCTGTGAGTCGCATTAAACAGGAGGAATAATTTCAAGTAATTCCTTCGCTTTCTGTGAAAATCTTCTGCCCTCCAGTCTGTCTTGTGTCTTTCAATCAAAGGCCCTTCATTTTGCTCTGAGGACTAAACCTCTAGCCCAGGGGTCAGAAAACTATGGCTTGCAAACCAAACTTGGTTCACTGCCTGCATTTGAAAATAAAGTTTTATTAGAATACAACCACACCTATTTGTTTACATATTGTCAATGGCTGATTTTGTGTAACAGCCAAATAAGGTAGTTGTGATATAGACCATATGGCTTGCAAAGTCAAAAATATTTTCTATTTGACCCTTTAAAGAAAGTTTGTTGACCCCTGCTCTAGCCTTAAGGAAGAGAAACAGGAAGCTAAAAAAAGTTAAGAATTTTAAAAAGGAAATATAATATATATACATTAAGAGGAACAAATCATTAAAATATGGATTATGATGTAAATATCAAGTGAACTACAAGTTTGTCAAGAAAAAGAATATTATTACCTCCCCCAAGAAACTCATCTTCCTCATTTCATCCAAAATGCCCTTCCATCCCCTCAGAATTTATTTCTACACTGAAGTTTATAATACTTCTTTATTTCTTTATTGTTTTACCACCAATGTTGACACCCTAAAAGACAGAGTGCACTTTTTCCTGTTTTTGAAATTCATACACACAGATGTACTATTTTGCTCCTTTCATTTTTTTCACTCAATATTATGCATATGAGTTTCACCCTTGTTGTCGCCATACTTTATTTTCACTGGTATTTGAAGTGAATTGTGGATGCATATGACACAATTTGTGACCCATCTTATTTTTATGAACATTTGCAGTGTCTTCAAAATATTGGTTATTATAATAAAGTTGCTATAAATATTCTTACACATGCATCTTGGTGTACATGAGTATTAATTACTTTAATGCACAGATAGAGGAATGAAAGTGTGAGATAAAAGAAGTTATTTATCTTTAATTTTACTGGATAATGCCAAACAGTTTTGCAAAGTGATTGTACCAATTTACACTTGCACCAGCAGTTAATGAGAATTCCCATTGCTTCCTTTTATCACACTATGATTTTCAACAACCTTGTGAGTATGCAATAATATATCTTAATAGTTTCAATGGATATTTTTCAGCATTCTTAATGGGCACTTATATTTCGCTTTTGTAAAGATCTTTTAAAAGTTTTTGGCTCACATTCTACTTAGGTTGTCTATCATTTTCTCAGGAAATTCGTAAAATATTTTAATAGACTCTCAAAGTTTTCTTTGTTGGTAATTGTTAACAAACTAAATTTCGTCCTCCCAAAATTTGTATGTTGAATCTCTAAGCCCAATATGACTGTGTTTGGAGAGAGGAGCTTTAATTAAGGCTAAATGTAGTTATAAGGGTGGGGCCTTTACCCAACAGAACTGATGTTTTTATAAGAAGAGGAAGAGACATCAGGAGTGTGCATGCACAGAGAAAACGCCGTGTAAGGATAATTGTGAGAAGGCAGCTGGCTTCAAGACAAGGAAAGAGATATTAGGAGAAATCTAACCTGCTGACAATTTCAGTCTCCAGAACTGTGAGAAATATATTCCTGTTGTTTAAGCCACCCAGTCTCCCTGGATGATTAATATAGTAGTATTTGTTGCAAATATGTTCACTTATACTGAGGCTAATGTGAAACATGTTTGATACCATTTTTATTACCAGTAAGTAAAGTTTTTACTTATGTTGAACAATTCTCCTATATCCTTCTGCTTTTTGCTTGTTATCTCAAATACTATGAAAAACATGTTATATTTTTTCAGTATTGTAAATTTTTCTATTTCTCCCTTTTATATATTTTTGCTTTATACAAGTGAAGGTTATCTTTTTAAGTGTATAGAAATTTATAATCCTTATATCTTCATGGTGAATCAGAATATTTATCAATTTGAGCCGACCCTTTCTCTCTACTAACACTTTTTTCCTAAAATCTACTTTTTATGATAATCATACAATAACATTAGCTTTCTTTTAGTTGTAATTTCATGGTATATATGTTTTGATACCTTACTTTCAATATTTGTGTCTTTATGCTTGAGATGTTTCTCTTGTTATATTTTTTATGATTATTTTTTCAGATTCAGTTCAAAAAACCATCATTTAATTCACTCACTGAGGTTTAAATTCACTGTCTTATTTTGTCTTTGCATCTGTCCAGTTGGTTCTCTGTATCTGGATTTTTAAAAAAACGAACTCATTTCTTACTTTGTATTAGATTGTTGAAATATTAATTTTGCCATTCAACAATTTGCAAATGATACATTTTTTTCCTATTCTCCTAGGGATTGTCCTGGCTATTACAAAATGTATGCTTATAAAAACCTAAAGTCCATAGACTAGATAAACAAGAGTAAAAAAAAATAATAAAAAATGAATGCAGAAAAAAAAACCTAAAGTCAATCAATGCTTTACTTTCTTCTACAACATAACAAGGACTTTAAAATATTTGAAATATGTATATATATCTTTTCTGGTGAATAAATTTTATATTATTTAATATTTGTCAATTATAACTTTTTCATTCCATCAGATATGATTATATTATTGATTTATATTATCAATGTTGATTTAGATTTAGATTTATTTAAACTACACATTTTTCAATTTCTTACCTGTCATTACTTCCTTTATTTCATCCTAGGTCCCATTCCTATTACTTAAATCCATTCTTAAGAATTTTCTTTATTACAGGTCTGCCAATGACAGAATCTCTTTTATATTTTCTGAAAATTTTTCTATTTTACTATTTTTGAAATACATTTTTACTGCATATAAAAGTCTATACTTTTGGTTATTTCGTTTAAAAACATTCAAGATACCTTTCTCTGTGATACTCCCTCTATTTTTATTGTCAAGAATTCAGCTGTCAGATTAATTCTCAGTTGTTGAAGATAAACTTTATTCTCAAGCTACTTCAAATGTGTTCTCTGTGTCTTTGCTGTTTTATATTTTCAATATAATATGTCTAAATGTGGATTTCTTTCTAATTATCTTGATCAGGCTTTTCGGGGGGTATCTGGATTCTATATAAAATTATATTCCATTTCTGAAAATTTCTTTTTTTCCTTTCAAATATTGTTTGTCCTACTTTTGTGCTTTTCTTTTTCTGGGATACTTATTAAAAATATCTTAATTGTTTCACACTGCTTTCCATGTATCCTAACAATTCCCTGCTTTTCTTCTTTTTCTCAGTAATCTTCATTTTGGGTAATTTCTTTCTCCAACTTATTGTACAATTAAAAAAATTCTCACTACAATCACATTTTAGCTGCTATTAAAATTATCTGTTGAGATTTTTAAAATGTTTATATTATTTTTCATTTCTAAAAGTTGTATTCCATTCTTCTGGAAATACACTGGGTCACTCTTCATAGTTTTCTGTTCCTTGCAGATATTTTATGATTGTCATTTAATCCCTTCAATACATTAAGTGTATTTATTTTGTAATCTCTGTCTGATAATTAAAATATTTGAAGCATTTGTAGATACTTTGATATCTATTCTTTCTGCTACTTCTACCTTATTAGTTCTTGCTTCCTCATGTGTTTGGTTACCTTCGTTGAATTCCACTAATTGTCACTGAAAAAATATTTTTACATTTAAATGGAGGTCTAGGAAGACAATGCCTTCCTTCAAAGAGAGTGCTTGCCTTAGACAGGCACCTAGAGACAGTGCCTCTTGAGAACCACTTTAAACTAAATACCTCACTGGAGCTCTTTTGGACCACTCAAATAATGCAAATTAGGATTTTTAAAGTATGGAAAATTTTATTTAGTTTGATATTATACTCATTTTGAGAGTTCAAAACTTTGATTTCCATCTTAATTTCATCATTGACTCAAGGATCATTTAGCAACAGGTATTTTAATTTCCATGCCTTTGAGTAAATTTGAAAGTTTCTCTTGGAGTTAATTTCTAGTTTTATTCCATTGTAGTCTGAGAAGACACATGGCATAATTTAAATTTTTCTGAATTTGCTGAAACTTGTCTTATGGTCTAACATATGATTTATCTTGTAAGCTGTCCCATGTGATGATGACAAGAATGTATATTCTGTAGCTTTGGGGTTGAAATGTTTGGTAAATATCTGTTAGGTCCATTTGTTCTAGAGTCCTGATTAAGTCCAATGTTTCTTTGTTGATTTTCTGTCTCAATTATTTGTCCAATTTTATTAGTGGAGTGTTGAAATCCCCAGATGCTATGATGTTGTTGTTGATTTCTTTGCTTAGATCTAGTAGAATTTGTTTTATAAATCTGGGAGTTCCTGTGTTAGCTGCATATATATTTAGGATTGCTATGTCTTCTTGATCAATTTTCCCTGTACCATTACTTAATGGCAGTCTTCGTCTTTTTTTTTAACCATTGTTGATTTAAAATCTATTTTATCTAATATGAGAATAGCTACTCCTGCCCGCTTTTGTTTTACATTTCTGTGGAATATTTTTTTTTTCCATTCCCTTTACATTGAGTATATGAGAGTTCTTGTGACTTAGAAGGGTTTCCTGGAGACAGCATACATTTGTGTTGTGTTTTTTCATCCATTCAACCACTCTATATATATATTAAGAGGAGCATTAAGACTATTTATATTCAATGTTAGTATTGATGTGTGAGATACCATTTTGTTCATTATGCTGAATGATAACTTGTTGCTTTCTTTACTCCATTGTGTTACTGTTTTATAAGATCTGTGAGCTTTAACTTTCAGGTATTTTTACACTGGTGTGTATTGGTTGTTCTTTTCTATGTATGCAGCACTTTTGAGCATTTCCTATAGGGCAGATCTAGTCATGCGAAATTATCTTATTATTTGCTTGTCTGGGGAAGGACTTTACTTCTCCTTCATTTATGAAACTCAGTTTTGTAGGATACAAAATTCTTGGCTGGCTGTTTTCTGTTTAAAACTAAAAATGGGAGCCCAGTCCTTTTTGGCTTGTAAAGACTTTGCTGCGAAGTCTGTTAGTCTGGTGGGTTTTCCTTTGTAAGTTAATTGTCTCTTTCAGCTTATAGTTTGTAGGATTTTCTCCTTTGCTTTCAATTTGGCCATAGTGATAACTGTGTGTCTTGGTGATGTCCTATTTGCTATATATCCTCTAGGTGTTAGATTAACATCTTGTATGTGGATATCTAAATCTCTGGTGATACCGGGGAAATTTTCCTCAATTATTCCCTCAAATAGGTTTTCCATGCTTTTTGCTTTTTCTTCTTGTCTCTTGGGGATACTTATGTTTATTATATTAATATTAGCTCATTTCACATAGTCCTGTACTTCTCTGAGTGACTGTTCATTCTTCTTTATTTTTTTCTACAATTTTGACTGACTTGGTTAATTCAAAAGCCTTGTCTTAAATCTCTGAAATTGTTTCTTCTGTTTGGTCTAGTCTGCTGTTAAAGCTTTCTGCTGTATTTTGAAATTCCTTAAGTGACTTTTTAATTTTTTTTTAAATTTCTGTTATATCTTTTCTTATGCTTTCTTTAGAGAATTATTCATCCATGTCCTGAATTTTTTTGTTGTTTTTATTTGTGTTGGTTTTCAACTTCTCATCAGTCCCATTCATCTTATTTGTTATCCATAAGCTGAATTCCACATCTAACATCTCAACAATTTCCTTTAGGTTGGGTTCCATTGTTAGAGACCTATTGTGATCATTTGAGGGTATCAAAATAGTTTCCTTACTAATAGTGCCAGACTTCTTATGCTGGTTCTTTCTCATCTGAAATCTTTTCCCAGCTCAAGACAGATATCTTTGTGGTGCACCTTTTGTCCTCTGCTGGAAACTCTCCTACTTAGTGTAAAGAAAGAGAGGTCCCTAGATGGCACACTTGAAACCTACTCAAGAAGATTGCCCTGGCAGGAGAGGAGCAGATACACTGAGAAACTGTAATATAGCTGTTCTTTCATTCCCTTGTGGTTGTCATAGTCCAAGTCAGTCCTACGGGATATTTGTGCAGAGTGTTGTGTTGGCCCCAGGCTTCTGTAAAGTTCAACTTTTTAAATCATTAACAAATGCCCTAAGGATAAATTCTGCTCAAGAGCTTTGCTTAATTATCTGAGCTACTATTTTTTAAATCAATTGTTTTCAATAGCCTGCAAAGTTTTTAAAGTCTTCAATAAAATAATACATTTTTCAGTCTTTTTATTAATAGTTATTATCAGCAGTAGAATTGATCCAGAAAACTTAGTTTACCATCTCCAGAAATGATAATTTCAAGATGTGTCTTAAATAGACTTTCAGGCAATGCTTCCTTTTTTTAGCTACTTCCTTACTTCACCCTTTTAAAAGAATCACTTGTGAACTTTCTAACATAAATTGAGAAGATTCTCAACTTTCTCTACTGGCAACTTAAAATGCAGGCTTTTTTTTTTTTAAGGAAACAATAGCTGGGTCTTTTATACAATATTAGTTTATTAGAATCAAATAAGCAAGTACTTAATTTCAGCAAAATTTCTGAAAAAAATATTTATTTAATATTACAGGAAGCTTTTTTCCAGTAAAAAACTAAATTAGTGCCAACATGACTGTCTTTCTTGGAAGAAAACATTAATGGAATTTTAATAATTCTCAGGTTTGCAAGTCTTTCTTTAAGAGCAAGCATATTTTAATTTGCACAACTCTTGAATTCAGGTCACTGCCAATAGTACTAAAGTAATGTAAGTAACTGACTTTTCTCTTCTTTAATATGAGATATATTAAAATGATGTAGGACTTTACAAAAACTTGCAATCAATTTAGTCTTTGTCAAACTTGCAATCAATAAATCACAAAAATATGGGACTGGACCTGGAACCCTAGGTACACAGGAAATAAAACATGGAAAAATATCAGGAGCAAAAGAAATTCCAAATAGAAGTCACTTAAATCCACATGATCCCTCTACATGTTTTGGTGTTGTTTTTCATGAGTACCTATTGCCAAATTTGGAAAAAACAAACATGGCAAAGATTGTCCATTATCAAGATCTGTAATATGTTGATTAATTTCAGGCATGAGGTATGAGTTACTTGTTGTTAGTGATTTGCCCTTTACTACTTTCATAACACTAGCTCCTTTTAGCCACCAGTCCTTAGAAGGTTATGATCCCCTCTGCGTTACTTCAGGACATATCTCTAGGCTCTGCCTGTGATTCTATTAAAGAAGTTTCCCATACTTCATTAAGATGCAGTTCTTTGGGGTTTCTAAGGCAAATAAAACTCATCTGTCTGCTTTGCAGCTTCCGAAATTTTGTATCTGCTGTCCTCCCACAATCATCTTTATTGATTGGATTTATCCACTTAAAAGTAAATTTTATTTTATTTTAGTTCTGTTTCAAGGGATTGAGCTAAATAGACATGGACAATGTACATTTTATAGTCAAATATCAGTAAGATTTTCCTATATATATATATATATATATACAGACACACACATATATATTTATTATCAACTTAAAATACCATCATATAGCATTTGATGGATTTTAATTTTAAAAAGTACTAATCTAGTATGAAATTAAAGTAGCATTACTTTAAATTAATATTACCACCAATCACAGTGATAGTATAGGAATTCCAGTTCTATATTGAAATAAAACAAATTTTACCTCAGCATACTATTGCTGATAAGTACTTGCAAGTAAATAGTTCTTAATTGGTAGAAGGGTAAAAATAGTAGCAGTTCATCAATTTGGATTTGTTCCACTAATTAATAAAAAATAATAATTTATTCAAAATTAGTTAGAACTTTTAAATTCTGATATTGACAATGCATTACAGTATCGTCTTCTATAGAATAATGTGACACTTTATTAAATGTTTAATATCATCATATATTTTATGTTTATCAAAACTAAATAATAATATAGTTCACTGTTAGATATGATTCACTGACTTTCCTATCTACCTGGACCAAGTAACCAGGAAATATTTGATCTGACTGTTTTTTTAATTCAGATTTCTAGAACCTGTATATTTTTAGAACCTATATATCTAGCATATATTTACTGATAAGTACTAATACTACTTTTTTTTTTTATTTCAGGCACTGGTTCTGATTAGTCACAGTGGTTATTACAAATGGCTGGTATTCATACCAAACTAATTGTCAAAAATTTTGGATAACACTCACAGCATCAATAATTTTGAAAATGTACTTTTCTGGAATCAGAGATGCATTATAAAAATTCTTCTGTTTCTCTGCCTTCCTCATCTTTAATGATCTTCCCTACCCATCTTCTGATATTAGGAGGGGAATGAATTTATTTTTCCTGTCAAATGATCACAATCACAGAATGGAAAAGATATTATAAATGTTATGGAAAAAATCAGTTTAATGACATGTTAGTCAAAGCTTTTCTATTGGTTACATTTTCTGGCTATCAATTTCATAAATAATACCTACTTTTCTTTCTATTATATTTCTGCCATGGATTTTAATAAGATAATATTAATGGGAAAGCACAGCGATCTAAATATACTTGACTGAATAATAGTTATCTTCTATCTGGGAATGCCATCCTGACAATCTTGTAGTTACAGGAGAAATGTTTCTGTAGTTGCCAGATTATCTAAATCAAATATAGTGTATCAAGGGACAGATTTGGAAGTTACCTAAGAGGCTTTGATATCCATGTCATAAGGATTTTAAATATTGTCATAATGTATTCTGACAATAATGAAGATTATTTAGAAATCATTTTCAAATTTAATTTTCTGAGTATTAGTTTCAAAAACCTAAGCATAAATATAGCAATTTGCTGTGAGTCATATGAGGCAAATGTGAGATATAAAATAATTGGAGTGACTAATGTGACATTAATTATGCTTGGTTTATTATTGACTTGAAGGTAGAGAACATAATCACAATTTAAAAATATTTGGTGATCTCTTTCTATAAATAAAGATGAGCTAGTTATAGATAGCTGTTTATACATGTCTAAATAAATTATCTAATTTTAAGCAGATTTCAATTTGCAATTTTATACCTCATTGTATACAGTAAATTTTTAATGTAGAGAAACTCAATTAATGAGAACCTTCAAATTGGCAGTGTTCTAAGTTTAGAAAACATAAAGAGATGTCAAAAACAACTTCTGTGGTATATACTATATTCAGAATACATTCTGTTCAGTTTTAAGAGACTAAGATTACCTAGATTAATGAAAATGAAGTAAAGAATTAGAATCATGTGTCCTTGCAAGCTCTTCAGTCATTAAAATCTCAAGCTATAGTGAGTTGAGCAAGACTCTTAATCCCTCCGGCTCTCAGTTACAT
This sequence comes from Indri indri, assembly GCA_004363605.1. Taxonomy (NCBI): domain Eukaryota; kingdom Metazoa; phylum Chordata; class Mammalia; order Primates; family Indriidae; genus Indri; species Indri indri. The sequence goes on along the minus strand of RJWJ010008155.1, from coordinate 28,232 downwards.
CATCATAAAAATGGCAATAAAATATTTCACTTGCCTGAAAGAAAAGGGCTGATCTATATTTTGAGGTCTCTTTTTATATCATTTTATGATTCTGAGTAGGTATGTCACTGCAAAAATTATAATGATAGATGTTAAAATAGCAATGGCTAATACAAAGAGATTTTCTGTCTCATTTCCAATTGATATTCAATTATCTGTAGTCTCACAACAGCAAAGTCAGGAATTTTTTTTGTCTCTATCTATTGTTATGATTCTGAAGTGGGTTAGACAAGGTCTTGCATTCCTGTAACTATCTCATTGATGCCAATAGCTGATAATGGTTCACATCAATGCTCTTAACCAGAGGTATACATCGGAGGTATACACCAGAGATTGTTATGGTCTGAATGTTTGTGTCTCTCCCAAATTCATATGTTGAAATCCTAACCTCTAAGGCGATGGTGTTAGAAGGTGGGGCCTAGTCTTAAAGTAAAATGTTCTTGTTTAAAATTATTCTAAGATGTAAACACAATTGTATTCACATGGGGAACGGATTCACATCTAAATCTGAAATAGATAGACTTAATGTAGAAGTTATCTGTGAAGGACAGTCTAAACAATTTACTTTCTATTTTTTTAGTTGGAAGGAAATTGTTCTTCCAGAAAAATAAATCTGCTTTTTAGAAGTGAGATGTAACTTCAAGATTTCTCCATTATTTTAAGAATTGTTATTCCATATTTTATTTTAAACATCCAAATCAATTGAAAAATATCATACGTGCCCTTCAAAAATGTCTTTTTTGGCTGGGCACAGTGGCTCATGCCTATAATCCCAACATTTTGGTAGGCCAAGTTGGAAGGATGACTTGAGGCCAGGAGTTTGAGACCAGTCTGAGAAACATAGCAAGACCCCGTCTCTATAAAAAATAGAAAAAATTAGCTGGGTGTGGTCGTGCATACCTGCAGTCCCAACTACTCGGACTGGATCCCTTGAGCCCAGGAGTTTGAGAGATTGCAGTGAGCTATGATGACACCATTGCACTCTAGCTCTGGCAACAGATCTAGACCCTCCCTCAAAAAAAAGCCATTTTTTTCATGATAGTCATAAGGTCAAGGAATTTCAATTGACTTTCAGAAAAGGTAAAATAGTCTGACATTTTAAAATATAGATCATAACCTATTTAATACTTAGGATGGTGGTCATATATAAAATGAAATTACAGTAAGTACAAAATACAAAAACACAAAGCAAAATTCTTGTGTTGTTTTAAGGTTCAACTGATTTTTTTTCCCTGTGAAGCAGTTGACAGTTCACAAAAAAATATTGCATATGCAAAGAAAAGTTGTAAGAACTATTTTAAATTCAATAACATTGTATATCATAAAAAAATCATACAAGCTTCTCTTCAAAACAACTAAAAGGCAAGCTATACATCTTAAAATAATTATTTTACAGCAAACATTGTCCCTTAAGACTTGCTCATAGTTTTCAAGGTATGTCAGATAACTGAATGTTTATATTGATTTATGATGTGCACAACACTCTGCAGGACACAAGCAAGAGAAATTCAATGCAGAGGCAGAAAAAGGCACAAGATGTAATTTATATTCTCCAGATTTCTGGTTGCTTTTAAAGAGCACTCAGAGAAAATTTGTAAGAAATAGCATTCAAAGGAATCTATGGACTTTATAGGGGCTTATTTAACAGCTAGTAGCAAGGGCATTTGATCTGAAAATTCGTTGGCTCTGATTCTTATTGCTCATGAAGTAGGCCTTCAAAATAGTGGTATCTTGGGGTTCTAGGTTTCCTATGGCCCATGAAGCTATGGAGCATATATTGGATCTTATTTTATTAGAGCTGTAAAAGGCTTTTGAAATCTAGTCCAATCCTCATATTTGATTTAAATCCAATTTTTCCTTTAAAATTTTATGTAAACATATATTTTCAAGTACATTTTCATTATCTAGCTTTTTATTTATCAAATTTATTCTTTCTTATTTTCTAATTCATTTATTTCAGCATTTATCTTTTTTCTTTCCTTATTTCTTTTTATAATTTTTATTATAAATTCTTGATTCATTGATTCCTAGTATTTTTTTCTTTGATAATAAAATATTGAATGCTATGAAACTTCTTCTAAATCATTCATAGTTTAGGTTTGATATGAGGTGTTAATTTTTTAAGGGTTACTAAGTGATTCGTCATTTCAGTTTTGGCTTTTTAATTAAACATCCGGCGGTTAAGGTTCTGTTGGTTTGTTCAATTATTTCTTATAATTTTTTACTTTTGGTATAACCCCTTTTAGGTCAGAGAATATGGTATATAAGATTTTTACATTTTAAAAATTGTTATGGTGGTCTCTGTGAATGGTACAAAGTATGTACTATTTGAAGGGCATACAAGACTGCTATGTATTCTATGATAGACAGAGTAACTTTTAATCTTTTAATCTATAGCAGTGGTTTGTAACCTTAGTTACTCATAGGAATAGACAGGAGAAGGCTTTAAAAATCCTAATTTCTAAGGATTTTGATGACAAAGTAAATCAAAATCTCTCTTTATGGGATGTAGGCATCAGTTTTCTTTTTTTAACTTCTGTAAGTGATTCCAATATTCATACAAATTTGAGAACAAAAATCTATAGATTCCTCCTCTATTTTTTACTTGCAATTTGTTCAATATAACTGCTCACTTGATTTACCCGATAATACACACACACACACACACACACACACAATTTTCAGAATAACAACATCAACACTCCCATCAATAATATGATGAAAGAAAACAGTTCATGATATTTTGAACAACCTGCTTCCTTTTCAGAATGCATTTCATTAGTGGCACATAGTCTAATTACTATGTTTTAAAGTAATATAGCTTTTTTTCTGGGTAGTTATGCCTCCAATTTGATATACAGGGTCATTTGATTAATTTTTATGTTTGACTTTTTTAAGGATGACCTTTTACCATTTAATTTTATTTGAAAAATTTCTACATATTTTCATGGATCCCAAAGCAAATCTATAAAACATAGTATATTTAAAGGCTATATAATTGCTTTTATTATTTTTTTCACCTCCTTCTTTCCTTCCCTTATAGGTAACTATTGTTTATCGATGTTTCATTTAACCTTCCATTATTTGAAGTATAAGGAAATACATATCCATTTTATGTGTATGCATAGACACATATGCACACATGTCTCTCCTGCTTATTTGGAAAATGACAGTATACTGCACATACTGGAAGTTCTCTTCTAATGGCTTCTTTCTCAATGAGGTATAAATGACATTTATATATCTTATATTGAATCAACGATATGTGTGCATTTTGTTCTTGGTATACTATTTGGAGTATAGTAGTGAACAACAAAAACATAATACCTGCCTTCCTGGAGAGATTATTCTAAGAGAAAGTTGGGTTTTGCTGTTGTTTTTGTTTTGTTTGTTTGTTTTTAGCCACAGTTTTCCCATTGGTCTTTGTCTAGCCTTTGGAGCAATATGTAAGAAATCAAGGAGTTCAGTGATAAGGGTAAGAGTCAGACAAACTTGGTTTACATGCTAGTTCTGCTTTTTTTTAAATGCTTTACCTTGGAAAATTTACTTGACTCTCTGAGACCCTTTTTCTTTATATATGACAGGTAAAGTTTCTACTTCATTTGGTTATTGTGAGAAATTAATGATATAATGTACATAAAGAACTTGGGACAGTACCTGGTACTTAGTAAACAGAAAATAAATGCTAACTGTTTTTGTTCTTCTTTTAATACATCATGGTTCTTTAAATGTTTATATATTATTTCCATGATTTCCTTTTGTCTCCTTACTTCCTATTATTATACTTTTCAAATTCTTATTTGACTCATGCCTCTCTGGGAACATCCTGGTGTTCCTGATTTGAACAGTGTTTGCAGGTCTTTGGTGTTCTTCAGGAAATTTTTCAGCAATTTAGCGATTGCAAGAGTGTGTCCTTCACTCACTGCATAAGTAGTATTTAAGATATAGCCTTGACATTGTGGTGTCCAAAAGCGTATATTGCCTCATTCTCTCAGACTCTGAGCAAGAATCGTACTTTATTAAACTATTTTTGATGTTTATAACTGAATGCTTTCCCAAAGAGAAATAAAATATTCTTTCAGAATATGGGGGATTTTTTTAGTACTCTCTCAATGAACAGACAGAGTGTATGTTCTAAGAGCTATGTCTTCTTTGTCTCCCAAAGTACATTGAAAATAATAGACACTAATAGCATCTGTTGAATGAATTAATTAACTGACCATATCATGAGGGAGATTGAATAAATTACAAATTATATTTTGTTTAACTTTTTGGTTTGCAGAGTATTTTTGCAAATACGTATTTTTGAGGTAAGTGACAAAGCAGTTCAACACTGAGTAATCAGAAATAGCTTCATGGTTAAGATAGAATTGAAAATGGCCTTTGAAAGATAAATCTTTTCAGCAGTTCTCAATGGCAGTAAGAGATGAAGAAACATGAGATGGATATAGTGAAGGACATTTCCTACAAACTCCATGAAACCTTTCCAATTACATTGGTATACAATAATCATTTATTTGATCTTCTGAAGTACCTCAATCATATAATCTAGACTTTTTACATATGTGCTGGATTAAAAAAAAAAGTCATGTGTTGGATTTTTTGTTAGTTTTTTTTTTTATTATTATTAATTCTCTCATAGTACTGAGCATACGGCTGGGAATACAGTATGCCTCAATAAAGGTATAATGGGAGAGGGAGGAAAGATGGCCAACTAGTTGAACTGTCTCAGCTGGAGGATAAAAGGTTGGACTAAGGAGACCTGAATACAGTTGAGAGTCAGGCATAGATTGCAGGGAGAGAAAACAGAGACATCCAGGGACCACACCAACAAGGGCTGCAAAGATGAGGAAAAGGAAGAGAGGAGAAGATAGCAGCGGTGTGCACCAAATCCAGAGAAGCCTGGAGCCAAGTGAAAGGCTAAAGGGGGTTCCCCTGCCCAAATTGGGTGCCTTCGGTGAGCAGCAGAACACAGAAGCTCTTACCCTGAGGGAGAGTGCCACAAGGGACCAGAGAGCCAGCTTTTTACACCTGGATATTTTGTCTTCTGCATCTCCCCAATTCCTGGCACTACAGAAGGCAATTTTGGCTCCAGCAGGCTTGTAACTGTGGCCCCTCCCCCCATAGCAACTGTGGAAATGCTCAGTACTACAAGAAATGTGGGATTATGTGAAGAGGCCAAAAATAAAAATCATAGGCATCCCTAAGGGTGAAGAAGAAAATACACAAAGGCTGGCTAATTTATTTGAGGAAATAATTGAGGAAAATTTTCCTGGCCTTGTTAGAAATCTAGATATCCAGGTACAAGAAGCACATAGGACTCCTGGGAGATTCATTGTAAAGAGGCAAACACCACAACATATAGCCATTAAACTGGCCAAAGTAAACATGAAAGAGGCACTCCCATGAGCAGTAAGGTGAAAACAGCAGGTAAATTACAAAGGAAAACCTACCAGGCTACATGTACATTTATCAGCTGAAACCTTACAAGCCAAAAGTGATTGGAGACCCATCCTCTGTCTTCTAAAACAGAATAATGGCCAGCCTAGAATTTTATATCCTGAAAAACTAAGTTTCATATATGAGGGGGAAATGAAGACTTTATTAGAGAGGCAAACACTGAGGAAAATTGTCAAGACGAGACCTGCCCTTCAGAAAGTACTCAGAACTGCATTATACAGAGATCAGTACAATGGCTCAGGAGGTAAAACAAAGCAATAAGGGTCTACCCAAGAGGATGAAGAGAAATCCACCCCATGTATCAATTCTTTTAATAAATGTGAATGGCTTGAACTCCCCACTCAAGATACATAGGGTCATTGAATGAATAAAAAAATATAAGCCAAGTATCTGCTATCTACAGGAAACACATCTAATCCACAAGGACTTATTTAGACTGAAGATGAAAGGATGGAAAACAAGATTCCATGCAGGCAGAAACCAAAAGAAAGCTGATGTACCCATTCTCATATCAGATAACATAAACTTCAAATTAACAACAGCAAAGAAAGACAAAGTTGATCACTATATAATGGTGAAGGGAACAATTCAACAAGAAGATTTAACAATCCTAAATATTTATGCACCAAACACAGGAGCACCCAGGTGCATAAAGCAAATTCTCCTCAATCTAAACAAAAGGATAAACAGCAGTGCCATAATAGCCAGGAACTTCAACATCCCACTGACAGAACTGGACAGATCCTCCAGACAGAAAATAAAGAAAGAAACAACGGACCTAAACAGAACTCTAGAACAAATGGGCATAAGACATATGTACAGAGCATTCTACCCAGCAACTGCTAAATACACATTATTCTCAACAGCTGATGAAACATACTTTAAGATTGATCACATTGTAGGCCACAAAACCTCTCTCAACAAATTTTGAAAATAGAAATTGTACCATGTATCTTCTCAGGCCACAATGGAATAAAATTAGAAATCAATTCCAACAGAAACATTCACCTCTACACAAAGTCATGGAAACTAAATAACCTATTGCTGAATGATAGTTGGGTCAAGGAGGAGATAAAGATGGAAATCAAAAGATTCTTTGAACTAAATGATAATGTGGACAGAAGTTTTCAAAATCTATGGGATACAGCAAAAGCAGTGCTGAGAGGAAAACTCATAGCCTTAAATGCCCACATCCAAATTTCTGTGAGATCACAGGTAAACACCCCAATTATTCATCTCAAGGAAATGAAAAAGTAAGAGTAAATCAATGCCAAACACAGCAGAAGAAAAGAAATACCCAAGACCAGAGCAGACCTAAATGAAATCAAAAATGAAAGAATTATACAGAAGATTAATGAAAAAAAATTTAGTTCTTTGAAAGAGTGAACAAAATCAACAGGCCTTTTTCTACATTAACCAGAAACAGAAAAGCAATGACTTTAATAAGCTCACTCAGAAATGAAAAAGAAGAAATCACAACCAATACAATGAAAATACAAAACATCATCTCTGAACACTATAAAAATCACTATTGTTCATAAACTTGAAAACATGGAGGAAATAGGCAAATTATTGGAAACACAAAACCTCCCCATGCTCAATCAGGAAGAAATAGAACTACTGAACAAACCTATATCAAGTGCCAAAATTGAAGCAGCAACAGAAAATCTTCCAACAAAAAAATACTGGGACCAGATGATTTCACACTGAATTTTACCAAATCTACAAAGAAGAACTGGTACCTATACATCAGAAATTATTCTATAACATTGAGAAAGAAGGACTCCTCTCCAACTCATTCTGTGAAGCAAACATCACCTTGATACCAAAGCCAGGAAAGGACACAAAAAAACAAGAAAGCTAGAGACCAATATCTCTTATGAATATAGATTTAAAATATCTTAATAATGTCTTAGCAAGCTGAGTTCAGCTACACATTTAAAAAAATAGTAATTCGCCACAACCAAGTGGGCTTCATCTTAGAGATGCAAGGATGATTTAATATATGGAAATCTATAAATGTAATTCATCACATAAATACAAGCAAAAGACAAACAAAGACCATATGATCCTCTCAATAGAGTCAGAAAATGTATTTTACAAAATTTAGTACCTTTCTATGATAAGAGTACTTAACTAAATAGAAATAGGTGGTACATACTTCAAAATTGTAAAAGCTATATACAACAAACCCACAGACAACATCATACTAAACAGGGAAAAATTAAAAGCATTTCTGCTTAGAACCAGAACAAGACAAGATTGCCTACTGTCAACACTTCTATTTAACATGGTGCTTGAAATCCTAGCCAGAGCAATGTGTCAAAAGAAAGAAATCGAGTGTATCCAAATGGGCAAAGAAGAGGTCAAACTATCACTCTTTGTTGATGATATGATCTTATATCAAGAAAATCCCAAAGATTCTGCCAAGAGACTCCTGTTATTGATAAATAAATTCAGCAAAGTCTCTGGTTACAAAATCAATGTACACAAACCAGTAGCATTCCTATACACCAACAACAGTTATGCTGAGAATCAAATCAAAGACTCAATTCTTTTCACAATAGCAACAAAGAAAATAAAATACCTAGGAATATATTTAACAAAGGAGGTGAAAAACCATTATAGGGAGACCTATGAAACACTGAGAAAGGAAATAGCAGAGGACGTAAACAGGTGGAAAACCATACCATGATCATGGATCGGCAGAAGCAACATTGTTAAAAAGTCTATACTACCCAAAGTGATCTACAGATTCAATGCAATCCCTATTAAAAAAATAACATCATTTTTCACAAATCTATAAAAAATAATTCTATGCTTTGTATGGAACCAGAGAAGGCCCCATAGAGCAAAAGCAATCTTAATCAAAAGTAACAAATTGGGAAGCATCAATTTGCCAGATTTCAAGTTACAGTACAAGGCTATGGTAACCAAAAGAGCATCATATTGGCACAAGAACAGAGAACCCGGATATAAAACCATCCTCATATTGCCATCTGATCTTTGACAAAACAGACAAAAACATACACAGGGAAACGAATCCTTATTTAATAAATAGTGCTGGGAAAATTGGGTAGCCACATGTAGAAAACTGAAACATATTCTACACCTCTTACCACTCACAAAAATTAATTCATGATGGATAATGGACCTAAACCTAAAGCCTAAAACTATAAAAAATTCAAAAAAAAATGTTGGAAAAACTCTTACAGGTATCTGCCTTGGCAAAGAATTTTCGAAGAAGACCCCAAAAGTAATCATAGCAATGACAAAATAAATAAATTAAACCTGATCAAATTTAAAAAGCTTCTGTTCAGCCAAAGACACAATCAACAGAGCAAATAGACAACCTACAGAAGGGGAGAAAATATTTACATGCCATATGTCTGATAAGGCTGATAACCAGAAGCTACAAGGAACTCAAGCAAATCTTCAAGGTAAAAATCAAATGACACCCTTAAAAAGTGAGGAAAAGACATGAACCAAAGCTTTTCAAATGAAGATAGACTAATGGCCAACAAACACATAAAAAAATGCTGAACATCTATAATCATCAGGGAAATGCAAATCGAAACCACAATGAAATATCACCTAACTGCAGTGAGAATGGCTCTTATCAAAAAGTCTCAAAACAACAGATGTTGGTGTGTATGTGGAGAGAAAGGTACACCTATATGCTTTTTGTGGGACTACAAACTAGTACTTCTATGCAAAATACTATAGAGATACCTCAAAGAACTAAAAGTAGACCTACCATTTGATCCAGCAATCCCAGTACTAGGTATTCACCTGAAAGAAAACAAAATACATTTTTTTTTATAAATAAGACACTTGCACTTGAATGTTTATATTGGCACAATTCCTAATTGCAAAGATATAGTAACAACAAGTGCCCATCAATATGTGAGTGGATTAACGAGATTTGGTATAGGTATACCATGGAGTACTACTCATCCATAAAAAAATGGTGATCTAGTGTCTTTTGTGAGAACCTAGATGGAACTGGAGACCATTTTTCTTAAGTGAAATATCACAAGAATGGAAAAACAAACACCACATGTACTCAATACTAAATTGGAACTAATTGATCAAAACTCAACAGAAATCAAGCAGGTGGGAGGGAGAAGAGAGGATGGGTAAATTCACACTTAATTGGTACAATGCACACTATCTGTGTGAAGGACACAATTATAACTTTGACTCAAACTGTACAAAAGGAAACCAAAATGTGTGTACTCCCATCATATTCTGAAATTTAAAGATAATCTACTTTAAAATACAAGTAATATAAAAAATAAGTTTTAAATTCTCCAAAAATTTAAACCATGTTGATTTAGTGTAAAGACTTCAATGAAGTAGATAACTAATCTAGTGAGTAGATGAGAAATTGCATCTTGAGTTTTGAAAGAAAGTTAAAGCATTACGTATTTGATAAGTTACAATTTAAAAGTATTATCCAATAGTTAAAATAGCTATTTACAAAATATTTCTACTTACGGTCAAATAGTGACTAATAATCTCAAGTATTCGAGATTTCCAGTTAGTTAAATTCAATTCTCCTAGGTAATAAAGTTGTCAATAGGAACACTCCTGATGGCTTAGTAATTACTCAGAAATAATATTTTGAAAAAAAGAAAGTCATAGGAATCAAATCAAATATTTCAAGAAAATTTGAATCTAAATATTTTATGTCAGATAACACTAGAGATTCCTGACTCTCAGGATAAAAAAGAATATTAAGTTCAAATAAGTTAGAACAATTTATTCTCATAAATCACCTATTTTCAAATGTATAAAATATTATTAAAAATGAATTGATTATGGATCAAAAATGAAAAGGTGGAGTAGAGTAGTAAATAGAGAAAGAGGAAGAGGCCTGGGGGAAATAAAAGGATAAGAAAGGAAATCAATGGAGATAGTGTAGTGATTGATTTAGAAAAGGACTCTCATGGTCCAAAAGGAATATAGGACAACTGAGAAGTATATACTCAACCAGCAGTAATGTTAAAGGTAGTTTGTTGCTAGGAGAAAACCACAGAGCTCACACCCAAGATGCCTCACAGAATAACACACACACACACACACACACGCACACACATATATATGTATATGTATATTGGTGAATTTACAACAATCTATTCATTAAACCTTTCAAATTTAAGCATGAATAATGTAACATAGTATCTAATAAAATATTGTTGGAAGAATGGGAACCATGTCAATCATAATATTGTATAGAACATGATATGTTAACCTGGAAGGCACCCACAGATCAGTTGGCCCTTCAATTGTACATGTTAAAAATTATGAGATACAGAGAAGTTATATAACTTAGCAATGATCACTCCGTTGGTTAGTGATAGGGCTTTATTTTTCCCTTTTGAACAATCATTTCATGTAATGTTACAAGGAGTAGGTATGAAGATTGCTTAGGGAAACACAAGTATGTATTCTGTGTGTTTAGGAAAACACAAGATTCATCTCAAGAAACATTATAGGGAAGTGCTTGTTCAATCCCATTTCCATGGCCCGTTATCTGACGGAACGATAATTCCGTCAGAACAGCAAAATAAGATCTATCTCTCATTAATAGATTCATGTTGTCCAAGGTAAGAATAGTGATGTGTATAATCTGAATACCAATGTGTTAAATTTAATATGAAATGCCCCACAGGAGGTCTCAGCTGATCGTTAATTAGTCTCCTCATTACTTCCACTGGTTATTGAGTCAGTTTCTCTGCATATAAAAAATTGGGCATCTTGTTCCATGTCTAAGGAATTTTTATGAAGAAAATTCAATGGGTTACTTTGTTAGCATTTACCAGCTCTTACTATTTCACGATCTCAGAAATAGCTGCCTCAATATTCAGCCAAATGACTTTCTTTCTATGGTGGATAAAATGTGTTAAGACATATTTAGGAGTGTATATAGAATCTCATATAGCCATGAAGGGTGATAGAAGTTCAGCAGCTTATCTATGTGTGAATAAGGCTTATATATGAATAAAACTTACTCCTATCCCAGTTAGGAATTTTTGAATATAAGATAAAAACTCTCAGCCCACCTTTATAAAAAGGGTGATTAAATATAAGGGTACAGATTGACTGGAAGTGGAAATGGATATGATAATTAACTATTAGGAGCCAAAAATTCTCTTGGGACAGGCTAAGTTTTTCTTTCCTTTGTTTTCTCTAGCCCTTGTATTTATCATGTTCTTTCAGTTTTTAGCTACTGATGTTAACTACCTTATTCTTTTTATATATTTTTTTTATTTCAAATTCCTAGGGAACAAATTTGGATCAATTCAGTTCAATTGGGGGGCGGGGGGAAAGCTAGCCAATGGTTTACCTATCCTACCTTTCGCTTAAGTAGCTAATCTAACATTGAAGATGACAGAGTCAAGTCTATGGCTATTTTTGCTCAGAGGTGTGGACGAGGCATAGTCTCCTAGAAATGCTATAGTCATGGAGATCATCACAATTTTTATCTAGTATACTACCATATTACAAAGATCCATTATTATAGGAAAAGTTACATTACTGCTTTCTATTTATTTTACTAGGATATTTTAGATAGTTATAATTATGAACACACATTCCCCCCAATTTTATATAATTATACTTCAAATTTATATAGTGTTATTTAGTTGACAAAATTCTTTCATATATATTATTTCCTTTGATTCTTAGCCCTACTAAGGATATAAAGGAGGTTTAACTATTTCCATTTCTAAAGTTGTAATAGCTGAGTTCCCAAGAGATTGCGTGCAATTTAATGAAATGAACATTTAACTGTTAGGAAATTTTGATTCTAATTGTTCCTGTGAAACTGATTAGCTGCAGGATTGGTCAAGTTACTTTGAGTCTCAGGTTTCTCATTTAAAATAAAAGAGTTTGACTAAATTATCTATAAGTCTTTCATCAGCTTATATTCTATTTTTCAAAGTTATTCAGCCAAGGTCAAAAAATAGTTATATAGTAGAGTTTCATTTAATATCCTAATATCAGCTTATGGGATTTTTCTTGATATTTTCAGGGACCAATTTAGATTCCTGGGCTTTGAGTATGCCTGAGTGCCACAAGATGAGAAAACCATAGGGCCACACCATCTTTGTATTAAGATGGTTAGCGTACATCACATGAAGTTCTCTTCCCAGAGTACTGGTGATTTTCTAGATTATAGAAGTTTATAATTTTATGCCAATATGTATTGTTTTCTTTTTTCCTTTTTCTGTCTTTTTTTTGTTCTGCGGTTTTGATTTTTAATTAAATATTGAGTTATATAAGCATTAAATATTTTATTATGTATATTTTACTTGTGATTGTAGTCTTCAGTATTTAATTCATAACAGCCACAAAAGAGCTTAATGAGAGCAGGTACACCTCTATATTAGATAGTAATTAGTAAAAGGAGAAATGCCTTCTTTGGTTGTGTCTTGATAACTAATGTTAACTATTCAAGTACTTGTGTTTATTTAATGTGATGTGGTGTTGTTTCAACATAAATATGTATTAGTTTGGTTCCTCTGTAATGTGTATATTCTTATATATTTTCTCTTCATTTTTTTCCTAAAATGAATTTTAACTTATAATAATTTGTCCTGTGTGGTGGTTTGTTGAGAAATAATTACTCTCACAAAGATAATTTGTCTTTCTTTTTTATGTACTTCAATTGTCTAATACAAGACATACTTAGTTACTTAGTTACATTGAATAAGTATAATAAGGTAAATTTATAAATATGGTAAATATAAAGTTCTCCTTAATATTTTACTTAATTTGCAAATTTAGTAATAATTTCTTAGACCTTTTAACTCAAAAACACAAATCTAAATCTAGTATTCAATTTCATTGTTTTAATTTTAATTACAGAGCAAATCTTTTCAATAAAAGAACAAATGTCAATTGGTTATGTTTAAACCTAAGACTAAAATATTAATGTTATATAGCTTTGATATACTTCATAATATCTATTCTTAATTTGAAACATATCCTAGGATTAAATAGTTAGAAACAAAAAAACAGAAAACAACATTTTTATTCCAATTACTTTGGGGTTACCTTTCCATTTCACTGAGGTGGCATATTGATAAGAAAGCCCTACCTAGAACACAGAATTAATTCTTACAATCCATATGAGATTCACTAAGATATTTAAAAATATATAATTGATTTAGTAGGACTTCTATACTATACGAAGATGTCAGGCTAATGGCCAGTGTTTCCAAGATTAAATTTAATTGTTTCTTCAGATTTGAATTTGCAGAACTTTCTTCCCAGGTTTTTTGTAATTATTTTTTCCTTTATTATGTTGTTTTATTTTGATATTCTTTGACTCTGTTAAGATATTACACTTATTTTCCTTTATGATTCTAAAGACACTTTAAATACAAGCTTTTCTTCAGCATTTAACTTAATGCCAAGTTAGAGTCATACCTGTCTGCTCAAATACTATTTGAATTTAAAAAAAAGTTTGCCAAATGACAAAAATGACCGTCAAGAGATTTTCTTTAAATTCCTTCCCTACAACAACATTGCCCCTAAACTTTCATCTTTAATCTGAAATGTATTTATGCTCAGCAAAACAGAGTCATTATTGTATCTGAAGGCACTCCAATGAACCACTATGTCAACAGAAAAGAAGCCAAACCCTGTAAAATAATTTAAAGAGATTTATTCTGAGCCAAATTTGAGGACCGTGGCCTAGAGCCACACCCAAGAAGCCTTAAGCAAGTGGACTCACTGTGGCTGGGTTACAGTTCAGTTTTACACGTTTCAGGGAGGCAGGAATTACACGTAAAGTCATACATTAATACATGGAAGGCATACATTTGTTTGGCCCAAAAAGATGGGCCATCACAAAGCGGGGGCTAACAGGTTACAGGTCGGTTTAAAGCCTCCTTGACTTGTAATTGGTTGAAGAAATGAAGCTTTGTCTAAAGGATTGGAATGTTTTAAGTTAAGACAAGGAAGTCTGTTAATCAGAGACAAGCTACTGGCCATAATTTGTTATGTAAATTGAGGACCTGCAGGTATGTCTTGTATAGCCTTAGGCCTGTTAATGAGTTACAAAGGATATCTCCAAGAAGGGAGGGGGGCATGATGAGGCATGTCAGACCTCCCTTTCATGACCAGCAACTCAGTTTTAGGGTATCCCCTTGGCCAAGAGGGGGTCCATTCAGTCAGCTGGTGGGGGGAGACTTAAGATTTTATTTTAGTTCATAACTACATGGAGGAAATTATTCCACTGCTTCTGCTTTATTAGTGCATTGTATCAATGTTCCCTGTCATTACAAGTTATATCCTTTCCTAGAATTTATTTGCTCTAAAATGCTATTTATTCTCCCCCTGGACGAAATTCAGTGGCTTGTTTTCACATGATAGCCATTCATTTCTTTGGTTAGGAGAAGCGGTACTATAGTTAAATGAATCAAAGGCAGGATGAAGAAGGAGAGTTACATTTAATAGTGATGCTTCTCTCAAACATAATGTACATAAAAATTGATTAATTTGATAATCAAAGTACAAGTGGCTTAGTTTCCATGCCCCGCCATACCTGCATGTTATATTCCTGCATCTATCTCTTTTCTGGCCTTTCAAACTATTCTGCCTTTAAGGATAGCATCAATGAGGGCTGGGTAAATAATCTTTTGTTGTTGTTGTTGCCTGTGGTGTGATCTCATTCTGTTTTAATATTGTCTGTTAAAACAAAATTATTCAATGGTACTTGTTAAAGCATCATAAGGAAGACTTTATTTAGGACAATTGCAGTAGGTACAGAGACTACTGCAACAGGGTCTTACAGTGGGAAAGAAAGATTAGGCTTAATTCCAAAGAGAGCAAGGGCAAGAGGGAATTTATAGCCAATGAGTAGAGTAAGATCAGTAAATTGAAAATTACTAAGAGGAAACATCAGGGGTAAGGGAGATTCTAGTTAAATTGACCAAACATGACTCTTGCTGAAAACAGTACAGAGTGATCAGACATCATACCGGAAGATGAGAAACATGATCACATATCAAGGGTAAACAGATATCTAGGGTGGGATGTTCTCACTAAATTGACTTAGCGGAGTTCTTTGCTATAATTATATTTTACAATTTTGACTCTGTTAAGATATTATACTTATTTCTGCTTTATGATTCTAAAGACAATTTAAATATAAGCTTTTCTTCAACATTTAACCTATTGCCAAGTTAGAGTGATACTTGTCTGCTCAAATACTATTTGAATTTTTAAAAAAGTTTGCCAAATGACAAAAATAGTCAAGAGATTTTCTTTAAATTCCTTCCTTGCAACAACATTGTCCCTAAACTTTCATCTTTAATCTGAAGTACACAGATGGACCTAGGAAAAGTTGCAGTGGCCTGGCTAAAGTTTGGCCAAATAAAGAATCTTTGTCAAGTCTTTATATCAAATTTAAATGAATTTTAATGTAATGTAACTGTTAGTTGTTTGGAAAGATTAAAGGAGATAGTGTGGATGCATTTTATTATCTGGGCAAGGGGGGGTGGGATTGGAGAGATAACATCCAGAGCTTAAGTTAATGCACAAATTTTGTATATCCATTTTAAATCCATCTTTAAAATTTAGATTGCAAATAATAGTCCCCAGTAGCATTGAAGGTACAATGCTCCTTATATGTCTGTATGTGTTTTTCCTGACAAAGAGATTATAAGCACAAATCAAAATGTATTTTAAATTTGCTACAAGGAAATGTAACAGAGGAAATGGCCTGGAAAACTTCCCCCACTTTTTTGGGGACTGCAGCCTGGCCTGCATCCCTGAGGCAGGTTAAGTCTTTTGTTGAAACTCCCATGTGACACCAGCCTCCCAGATGGGTGACTGGCAGAGTTCGCAGGCTTTGTCTTTGGCTGAGATGAGACAATTAAAATAGCTAACCACAGTAATTGCTTGAAACTAAGAACCCTCCCTTTAAAAGCTCTATATTTCTACCTATGTTCAGGAAATTTGTGATTTTGAGACTAGAAGGTCTACCATATCTCCTCCTTTGTCTGCAAAATAAACTCTCTTTCCTTCCTCCTCAAACTGCTTGTCCTCGTTCTTCTGATTTGGCCTTATGAACAAGTGGTCAAGCTTTCAGTAACAGAAAGAGGTATCAAAACAAGCATATTCGAAGATTTACTCTAGTAGGAAAATTATATAAGAAAAAATAGTTAAACTAGAATTTAAAAATAAAGTCAGTTACAGAGCATTAGATTCTTTGTAAAACTGATTGAAGGTCATTGCGCTCCCCCAGAGGCAGATAGTCAACTCTGTGGGATTCCCAGAAGGGTGTCTTCAGCTCATTAAAGTCCACAAGCATTTTATCTGGAATGTTAACTTCTTCCTAGAAGCAGCTAGTCACAAGAGACCACAAAATTCTGTCCCAGATCAAGGTTAGGGCCAATCGTATTTTCGTATTCCTCCTTTTGATCAAGATAATAATTAAATATTTGCCTTACCAAAATGATCTATTTCATTGCATTTTTATGCTAAGATCATTAGTTTAATTAATGGCTTAGTCAATCATGTTTTACAAATCTTGCATATTATGAAAATTCGAGCATTGGCTTAATTCATATAATGAATATATAATCACAATTGCTAGCAATATTTGTGTATATGATGATTTTATTTGTTTAAATGAGTTTTCTATATTAGGAAATAATTTCAGTGATGACATAATGATAACTATAGCACGTTGTCTATGCATCTGTGCCTTTATATTGTTGTGTTTTTTCAGCTTCTTTTATTTTTACAGGTGCAATAACAGCCACAGAAACCTCTTTGTTTATAGTCAATGAATCTAGGGATTGACATAACTGTTGAAAACTACCACAGTCTAGATCAACAAGTTAAATTTGTTCAGGATCTTTCATTTAAAAAAGAATCCAGAGCTACACTCTGAGATTATTCTTATGGTGGAAGAAATGTTCATTTATCTGTATATTCTGAACTTATCATTTTCTCTGCTTGGAGGTATAAACAAAGACTTGAGTGCTCCTCTCCAGATTTCAAATGAAATATCTATAAATATCTCTCTTTTTCTAAATTCTTCAGAGTCTGATAATGTTCCAGTATTCCAGGAAGTGTCATGTTTCTTTGTTTATAAGGCTGAGATCATAACTCACACAGACACACAGGGTCTTCTTGGTACAGAAACACCTTTACAAATGGAAAATTATGGCCCTCTCCTTAGGTAAACAGGGGAAGGGCAAAGAGCTCCTTTAGTGTTTGTTGTATAATTGCCCTTAGTTCAAAATAATCCTTATGCTGAAGTTGCATATTTTGGGGTGGCATAATCAGATACTCTTCAATTTGCTTGATTAAATATGCACATAGTGAGAACAAACAAAAATTTAACCAAGCAGTCCTCATAAAATGAAAATTGTAGCTTTACTAAGCATAAACCATTAAAAAACCAAACCAAAACAAAAATCTACTCTGAATTCCAATTATTAGAACCACTGTGTTTAAATTCCCCCGAGGAACCATTAGCTTGTAGTTAATTCTCCATGTTAGTATTAATATTTCCTACATCAAGCTTTCCCTTAAATTGATGGAAATATTGTTCCTGAATTCTAATGAATGAGGTCTCCCCAGGTGGAAAAGTATTTTGAAAAATTTAATTCCTCCATGCCTAAATTTGGATCATCTCACATATACATTTTTATTTCCATACTTTTTGAGAAGCCATCAAGAACAATATGATCAAGGAAGGATGTCTTTTTAAAAGTTTGGTTTAGGTAAGTGAACCCGTTGAGTACAGTTCTTAAAGATTTTTTTTTCCCAATTGTTGGTTTATAGCTTGCTAAATTAACAGTGAGAAAATAAGAAGAAAAAAAATGAGCTTCATTGTAAGCCTACTAGATGATGGAATATTTTCTTAAAATGCAAGAAAATAGCCAAATAAATAAACACAATCATTTTCATCCAGTCCTGTATAATCAGATTTGTCTACCATTCTTGGTTCAGCAGTATACTTTTATGAAGCCATCTGTTTCTAGTCTAAAATAGACCTAGAAATCATAAGTCTTAATTCCTCAAGAACAGATGCCTGCTCATAGTAGTAATATCTCTCTAAGGAGGTGTATAAACAAAGAGTTTCTCCCTTGACCAAAACTTTAGCTAGTCTCCTCTGAGTCCTCTGCCAGACTAGGCCCAACCCTTGGCTTTCCTCTGTGTTCTTATCAAATCCAGTTTGAGCAATAATTCTGCTAAATCATTTTAGTGAAAATCTCCCAGCCTTTGTATTTGATCAACCTCAATATTTTATCACCCTGGTCTGCTTTCAGCAATAATATCCCTACTGCAAGACCCACTTCAGTAGTCCCTATACCTATTGTCATGGCCCTCCTTGAATAAAGTCTGCCTTACCATCTTTAAGAAAGTTCATGAATATTTTTTTTAATAATAACAATAGTTGAGTTCCTAGTATAGTTCTTTACACTGAGTCTCTGAAGTTGTCCTCCTTTGATCCTTCCAGATGATACTATAGCCTATAGCTTTAAGCATGAGCTTACAGAAAAAATATGAAGGAAACTTCTTTCTGACAGGAAAATTGAATGGTTTGAGCTAGTTTATTATAATGACTAAAAGTATCAAATTGAGAAGAATGAAATCCTCAATTGGGGTGTAATACCTAAGTGAACAGAACTACTTCTAATCATTTAATAAGAATTTAATGATTACTCTGAAGGAATTACTTGGGAGTTTGTATCTTAAATGTTCTTCAATAAATTGCATTCATCAATCTTTTCGATGTTCAAATTGTTTCATTTTACCAATTTCTTGCTCAGTACCTGAATCAGTTTTTTCAAAGAGCCCTGATTTCTTTTAAAGGGGAATGGTATGATATTTAAATGAGTTCACAATCAAGGTACTTAGTGTGCAAATTACTATAGGATTGTTATCACATTTGGGTCCTATCGAATAGTGCAAAGTAATGCTTTTTAAAGAAAAATCTCCATAATATTATAACAATATTTCCACTTCAAATTTAACATTACAGAATTTTAATTTTGGTTTTTTGGTACTGCAGGGGGGAGGGGAATCTTGCCTTTTCCCCCAAAAGTTTGCTGAAAGATCAACTCACAATTAAGGCAGATTGATAAGAGAAAGGTTTATTTACCATAGGCATAGAGAGAATCACAGAGTGATTATCCAATATGCCAATGAAGTTCAGATATTTTTATACATGCCTTCTAGAGGGGAAGGGGAAAAATGAGGAGTATAGATAATTCTATTTAGGGATGATAAAGGGTTGCTAGGGAGGATGAATGGATGAGGGAAACAGATTGACTTGTAAATTAACCTGAGAGACAGGTATTATGTTTTAAATGATTTGAGCCAGGTCTGGTTGCATTCTTGATCTTCTTTTCTGCAATATATCCAGATACCAGGGAGAAGAAGGGAAGTTAATTGCCTCCTTTGGTCTTTTGATTAGGTCAGTCTGATTTATGTGGATAGAGGAAAAGCTGCCTCCAATGCTTTGTTAATCTCAAGGGACCAGCAATCCAAAATATTCTTTATACCAATGAGTCATATTTTGGGGTGAGATTTCCTGAGCTCCTTCACCTGACAAATAATACCTCAAGCCTGAAAATTAAAGTCAACATTGACAGCGATAAATCATGTTGATAATATGCACACTTGATATAATATGATGTGTTAAAGAAAAAAAAAGCCAAACTGTAAAGTAATTTTAAAGAGATTTGCTCTGAGCCAAATTTGAGGACCATGACCTGGAGCCATGCCCAAGAAGCCTTGAGCAAATGGACTGTCTGTTGCTGGGTTACAGTTTGGTTTTATACGTTTCAGGGAGACAGGGTTTACAGGTAGTCGTAAATCAATATGCGGGAGGCAAACATTGGTTTGGCCCAAAAAGGTAGGCCATCTCGAAGGTGGGGTGGGGGAGCTTACAGCTTATAGGTGGATTTAAAGATTCTTTGACTTGTAATTGGTTAAAGACATGAAGCTTTGTCTAAAGGCTTGGAATGCTTTAACATAGGAGCTGTTTATCAGAGACAAGCCACAGGACATGTATTTGTTGTGTAAATTGAGGACCTGCAGGTTTGTCTTGCATACACTTAGGCCTGTTAATGGGTTACAAAGGATGTCCCCAAGAAGGGAGGGGGCCATGATGAGTCATGTGGGACCTCCATCCTCTTGGCAGGAAATTTAGTTTTAGGATACTTCTTTGGCCATGAAGGGGTCCATTCAGTCAGCCAGTGGGGCGTGAGCCTTAAGATTTTATTTTAGTTCACAGATGCAAATAGCACTTTACCTCGGTAGTCTTCCTTATAAAAACCAGTACCCTCAGCCTAATTATGAGAAAATTATCAGACATACCTTAGTTGAGCGGCATTCAGTAAAATGTCTGTCAAGTACTCAAAACTGCTGAAGTCCTCAAAAACCAGGAGAGTTTGAGAAATTGTCATAGCAAAGAGGAACCTAAGGATATATGACTACTAAATGTAATGTGATATCCTAGATGGAATTCTGGAAAAGAAAAAAAGACTTTAGGAAAAAAAAAAACCCTGAGGAATGTGAGTGACATATGGACTTTAGTTAATAATAATGTAATAATATTGGTTCATTAATTGTGACAAATGTACATTATGAACATAAGATTTTAATAAAAGGGGGGACTGAGTTTGGGGTATATGTGAGCAGAGAGTGCTATCTTCATAATTTTCCTGTAATTTGAAAACTGCTCTGAAATAAAAAAAAATACTTAAAAACATATGCAGTTTCAAAATAATAATAATAATATTTCTACTAGCAATAAGACCACTGAGTGAAGCTTAAAATTACTTTGTACCTTTATTTATCCACAGAATATATTACACTAAGTAGGTATAAGCAAAATATTATGTTCTAAATTCACTTGGAGTAATTCTTTTCACTGTGAGGTTTGTCATTCATTTGATATACAAAATAAATACATGTGTTTTACTGTCTTTTCCATTTTTAGGAATTCATTTTGTGTGGACATATGCTTTCAGTTTTCTTGGGTATATACATAGGAGTATAATTGCTAGGTCATGTACTATATTAATTTCCCAGGGCTGCCATAACAAGGTATCACAAGACAAGTGTCTTAAAATAATAGAAATTTACTCTCTCACAGTTTTTCTGGAGGTTGAAGTTTGAAATAAAGGTATCAACAAAACTATGTTCTCTCTTAGACTTGCACAGAATCCTTCCTTTCCTCTTCCTAGTTTCTGGAAGTGGCTGCCAATCCTTGACATTCCTTGGCTTATTGCTGTATCACTCCAAATTCTGCCTCTGTTGTCACAGGGCATTCTCCCTGTGTGTCTCTGTCGTCTTCACATGGCATTTCTTCTTTTTTATAAGGACACAATCATATGGCATTATGTCCCACCTTAATAACATCATCTTAACTTGATCGCATCTAAAAAGGAATGTTTTCCAAATAATGTCATACTTACAGATATTGGGGTTAGGACTTCGAGTATTCTTTTGGGAAACTAAATTCAACCCATAACAAATGGTAACTCAATATGTAACAATTCAAAACTCTGCCAAACTATTTTCCTAAGTACCTGAACCATTTTACAATCCTAGCAGCAATGTATGAGGGTCCTAACCTTTCTAAATCTTTTTCAAATACGTTTTATTGTCTGGCCTTTTGATTTTAGCCATCCTAGTGTAACAGAGTAGTCACCTCTCCTCCCATAGATATGGAAGCATAAAATTCAGAGTGGGGAATATGTAACAGAGGGAATGGCCTGGAAGAAAAACGGCAAAAGATATTTTCTGTCTCTTTAAAACTTCCCCCACTCTTGGAGAACTGAGGCCTGCATACCTACCTCATGCAGGTCGATGGGAGGGGCAGGGAAATGTCTTTTGTTCTTTGTGTTATAGGAGATAGCTTAGCTGAACTATCAGCTCCATCCCACGCCGTGTACCTGGTCAGGGGAAGTCTGGCTGGGCCTCCCAGGTGGGCAGAGGTCACAGGCTTTGTCTTAGGCAGAGATGGGATGATTGGAATCATTAACTGAAGTTCAATGACCGTAACCTAGAACTGAGGGACCTCCCATTAAAAACCCTATATTTCTCTTATGTACAGGAATTTGGATTTTGAGACAATACTCTACCATTTTCTTCCTTTGTCAGCAAAGTAATAAACTTTTCTTTCCTCCTCAAACCACTTGTTCTTGTTCTTCCAGTGTGGCCTCGAGGACAAATGCCGAGCTTTCAGTAACACTAGTGAAGGTGAAGAAGTAGCTCATTGTGCGTTTGGTTTTCATTTCCCCATTGACTAATGATTTACTGCATATTTTCATGTGTTTGTGGTTAGATGTATACCTTCTTAGAAGAAATGTCTATTCAAATCCTTTGCCCACTTTTTATTTGGGTTATTTGTCTTTCTATTGTTGAGTCATAAGGGTTACTTAAAAATTCTGTATATAAAACCCTTATCATATATACAATCTGCAAACATTTTTTCTCATGCTGTGGGCCATCTTTACACTTTCTTGATAGTGTCCTTTGAGGCAGAAAAGCTTTTAATTTGGTGAAGTCAAAATTATCTATATTTTGATCACTTCTGTTTTCAAAGTCATAGCTAAGAAATGATTGCCTAATCCAAGATCATGAATATTTATACCTATGTTCTCTTGTGAGAGATTTATCCATTTAGTTCTTATATGTAAATATATGAGCCATTTTAGGTTAATGTTTGTCTGCTTTTTATGGTAGAAAGGGAGGCCAAGGACTTTTATTTATACCAATAGTACATGATCCAGCATAAAATCAGTCTCTATTTCCCCTCTTCGGCAACTTCTCAATTTTTCAGGGACCAGGCTATATCAACCGGTGTCATCACATGTATTTGGCACAGGAATTTCTTAATCCACAGGTATGATGTGCCTGCACAGAGTTTATACCAGGTTACAATGTACTACATGTGCTCATTCCTCCGAGTGACTCTGATCTGACCTCTGAGGGGTCCTTCAGAGAGTGTGCTCTGGAAGTTGCCATTGATGAAATTGGGGTCTGTGACTGTGATCCTGGCCATGGCCTTCAGGTCCTAATAATGCCAGTGGTTCCTTCCTGAGTTGTCCTGGGGACAAAAGGCTTCCTGGTTTCTATCAGACTCACCACACCAAATAGGTTTACTTCTCCTTCTATCTGGCCTTTCTTCTGGGTATCAGAATTCATGTTCTTCCTAGGGATAAACCCTCTATTTACCATAATGGTAATTCCCAGGTCAGTGCAGTGGAAGGGAGTGATGACATAGGCCCCACTCTGGGCTAAGGACGAGATCTGGCCAGCCTCCCAGGCCTCACTGGCAGGGTCCACCATAGTCTGGGGCATCATATACAGTCCTTGGAGTGGTCAGAGTGCCCCCTGACCTTTACTGGCCTGTGCTGCAGACTTTTCAGTTCCATTGGGTCTGCTGGCAAAGGGATAGGCTCACCTAGAACTCTAGATGCTAACTCTTCAGTTTCAGCTTTCACTTCCTACACTGGAACTGCCAACTTCCAAGGCAAAGACTGTCACAGGGATGAAAAGGAGGAACTACTAGCGAAAGGAATCCTCTTCTACTTTTGGGGAAGGTGCTTCTGCTACAGTACTGCCACATCTAGGCACAGAGAGTCCCCAAGGATGTTCCTCTGGGCAGGGATGGCTGTGTTGGTTACGCATACCACTCTTTAATTTGGCCTTGATCATATTCTCCTTGGCACATTGCAACAGATTTCCCTCATTTCAAACACTGAGGAGAAGAATTTGAAATGTTGGCCTTACAGTGCTTCAGTCTTCCTTTCTAAAGTGATATAATTCTTCCTTCCAGATCTCTAAATAGCAAGAAGTGAAGTCATCATTGTGAGGTCAAACAAAAGACATGATTAAATCTTTTTCTTAGACATGAAAGTCTTTTTGAATTAATTTACATAAATAAATGCATTCGCTGGATGGGGGTGGTTGGCCCACACCTGTAATCCTAGCACTGTGGGAGGCTGAGGCAGGAGGATCAAGTAAGCTCAGGAGTTCCGAGACCAGCCTGAACAAAAGTGAGACCCCAGTCTCTACCAAAAATAGAAAAAATTATTCAGATGTGGTGGCACACTCCTGCAGTCCCAGCTACTCAGGGGGCTGAGGCAGGAGGATTGTTTGAGCTCAGAAGTTTGAGGTTGCAGTGATCTCTGATCACACCATTGCACTCTACCAGAGGTAACAGAGCGAGACTCTGTCTCAAAAAAAGAAAAAAGGGATATGATGAGAACAAAGAATATTCCCTTCATCATTGACTTTGGTCCTTGACTACATAAAGTATCAGCTTTGGCTTATATTTCAGGGATAAAAACTTTCTGACAAATAAAATATATCTACTTTTTTTCTTCTTTTCCTTCTCTTCCATGTTGGTTGTTGGTAAAGTTTTTTATTTAATCAATTGAGGTAGGATTTTTATTGAAAAAAATCAAAATTTATTTATTTGTTATTTACAAAAGAAGCCTTTAAGATTCAAAAGGAAATACCAGGGTACCAGGGCATTGTGTTTATACTACAACAATAAACTTTTAAAGAAAATGGAGAAATTGGACACCATTCAGGATCTTTGAGAAATTAGTGTAGTCGACTGGATTGGAAGATGGGGAGGGACAAAGGAGACTTGAGTTGAGAGAATTGAGGGGGTTGGGGAAAAATAGACTACACCCGGAAAGCTGAGAGCCAGGAAGCAGAGATTACTATTGGCAGAACTTCCGAGTAACTTTATTTCCTGTGCTTTAGAGCTGTGGGAGAGCCTAGTCAATGCCTGGATGCAAAGCTAATGCCTACAGATAATAGAAGGGAACCTGGCAAACAAAATCCCTCAAGCCACTTCTGAACATACAGACATACCACGTGAGGAAAACTTCTGTAGTTCTTTTTTTTTGTTTATTAGTGTTTTTGTTTTATCCTTCTGTTACGTGGGTCTTCCATTAACAGCTACCTTAAGGTTCAATTTGTCTGTTGCCTATGTTATTAGTGAGGTCTGTCTTCAATTCTAGCAGTTTATTTTATTCACATAGGATACAATGTAGAATACCATTCACTAGAAATGTGCAGTATACAAATTGTACAACCATATGTAGGGACCCTGGAAACTCCCTACTGAAATGAACTAGAGTCATTTCAGAATTTCATCCAAGCTAAGCTATATATAAACCCCTTATTAATGGCCCCACACAATGTGAAACTCCTCAAAACAGAGGAGGATACAGGGACAGTTGATACCAAGATGTAAAAGAAATTCCCAGTGTTGGTACTTCATTGAAGGTATAAAGTGCTGGTATATCTCTATCCATATATATCTAGAAATTTATCTTTATTGATTATATTAACATTAATATATTATTCACAATTGAACATATCTGGAATATTCAAAAATCAATTTAAAAATTTTTGTTGTTGTTAGAGATGGGGTCTCACTATGTTGCCCAGTCTGGAGTGTAGTGGCTATTCACAAGTTCTATCATGGTGCACTGTAGACTTGAGCTTCTGAGGTAAAGCGATCCTCCTGCCTCAGCCTCTGGAGTAGCTGGGACTATAGCTGCACACCATTGCCCAGGTTCAAGAATCAATTTGAAATGCACTTCTATTCATCTGTTGATAATATGCATACAAATTAACACTGTGAAGTTTTTATTCTTCATGTATAATTGATATCTCCCTTTTTCAGAATGAATGCTATGAAATGCAAAGTTCCTGATTAATAAATAGGTTTTAGACTATTACTATGAGACAGGTTTATTTTTAAAATGTTCATAAATTAGAATAATTAAGAGTTGTAATGTACTTTGCAAGTCCTATGCATTTGTTTTAAATTTGCATGTGGCTCTGTTTGGCAACTCAGTGGCTGCTTATAGAATAATACACTGTGGGAAAGATAATGCTTATTTGAATATAAAATTACAAATAAGGCAAGACTCATTTTGTGCTAGATGTTGATGTTTAAGGGCAATAGCTTTCAAAAGTCAGGACTTATTCTGATGAGAATTAATATGACAAGTTATGATTAGTGTCCTCAGAGTTTTTTTTTCCCAAAATGCCAAAGTTTATTAAACAAGCATAGTACATTCCAGAGAAGGAATGGGTCAACCCCTGCAAATGGAGGAGACCCTGAGTTTAAATACAGAGTATACAAAGTATAGTACATTCTCAAAGTCAGTAGAGCGTGGACTGCTCCAGTGAGGAGCAGCCTGAGATTTTTTTTTAAAGGAAAGATAGTATAAAAAATGAAAGTAGAGGTTATCATATCTTAATTTTCAATGCATAAAGCTCTATAACTAATGATTGAAGTACACATGGAGCCTAGTAGCTTGGATAATTTTTTCATATATAAAATCAAATGCTGACTTCCCACTAGGTTGGGTCAAATGATAACCTGAGCTTTTCATAAGGTTTGCATATTTCATTGTTCTACGACTTGATGGAAATTAAAGAAATGCTTCAAAGTGCTCCTAATATTTGCTTCCTGAGAAAGAAAGTGCTTGTGGAGAATAGTTTGTTATAACCATCTTCGAGTAATGAAGTCACAGTGTAGTAATTGCCCACGTATTAGTAAGAGCTGTTTGAAAGAAAAAACAATGTATGTTGTATTTTGTTTACCTTTATGAACTGATGATATAAAAATACTAAATAAACATCCGTAAGCTTAAACATCTATTTGCTTTACTCACAATAATGAAGAATCTCCCTTTTGTCCTCTTGTCCTTACAAAAGGTTAAAATCACTATTTTCAATTTATAAATAGAAATTATTTTACTAAAAACTCAGAGATTTGTTACATAGTAAGTCAGTTCTCTGTGATATTTAATTAAACTAACAATAATATACCTTCAGATTTAGAGAAAATTAAAAATAATACAATGTTATATGCTTTCATTTACCTCAGTTTCTTGTTGGGAATCCAGCTTGCCAGAGTGTCATGTTGAGAAAAAATGTTTAATATAATAAAGTGAACGTTTTTACCAAAAAAAATGGAACACATACAGAAATATTTACAATTCCAGGAGTTGGTCGGTAACAGATGCTTTACAAAATTAAGTGTTTGGACAAATTTCAAAATTCATCAAAGCACTGTAAGGTTTTCACTAAATCTGAAGTTTTGGCATTTCATGATGCCAAGGCTTTGTCAATAAAATTACTTTAGAGCAAACGTTACAACTCTGTTTTGTTTATTCTAAAACAGTGAAGATTAACATATTTTTAATTAGCATTCAAAACTTAAATTACCACAATGAGATATCACTTATCTCCAGTGAGACTGGCCTTTATCAAAAAGTCCCAAAACAGTAAATGTTGGCGTGGATGCGGAGAGATAGAACACTCTTACACTGCTGGTGGGACTGCAAGCTAGTGCAACCTCTGTGGAAAGCAATATGGAGATACCTCAAAGAGCTGCAAGTAGAAGTACCATTCGATCCAGCAATCCCAT
Organism: Indri indri; assembly: GCA_004363605.1. Lineage (NCBI taxonomy): Eukaryota > Metazoa > Chordata > Mammalia > Primates > Indriidae > Indri > Indri indri. Next base: position 277 of record RJWJ010008155.1, on the reverse strand, counting down.
TACTGGGCATCTACCCAAAAGAACAAATGATACTCTATAAGAAAGACACCTGCGCCCAAATGTTTATAGCAGCACAACTCACAATTGCAAAGATGTGGAAACAACCCAAGTGTCCATCAATACATGAGTGGATTAATAAAATATGGTATATGTATACCATGGAGTACTATTCAGCTTTAAGAAACAATGGTGATATAGCACCTCTTGTATACTCCTGGATAGAGCTGGAATGCATTCTACTAAGTGAAGTATCCCAAGAATGGAAAAACAAGCACCA
>RJWJ010008154.1:0-54418 GCA_004363605.1 Indri indri | reverse complement strand
GTGATATCCTACCTCTTCCCAACAACACATTCTAGAGATGGCCCAGTTTCATTCATCTTTTATCACAGCATATCATATATTCCTTGATTTGATGATTTATCAGATTGCCTGTGAAATAAAGTATATGCATATCTACTGTTATCCTAAGGGTTGTAAGTTTTATTTTAGTAACACATTCATTTTATTCTGATTATACACACGCAGTGTGAAATTACAGAAAATTCATAAAATACCTGGTAGTATAAAGAAAAAAATGGAAATATTCCATAATCTCTTCTATATATAATTATTAATGTTCTTCTTCAATTATAATGGCATAATTTTTACTTTGTATTATAAGGATTTATGCATATAATGAAAAAGCTTTGCATATCATCAAAATCATGCATTTTTAATATACCTGGTACTCTATTTTCCATATTTACTTAATACATTTAGCATTTACCTGTTGCTGGACATTTAAATTATTTCTTATGTTTCTCCTCTCATAAATAATACTGAAATGAAAAAAGCTTTAGTTTAAAATATATTCCTATACATTCAGATTTTGCCTAAAAGAGAAATTTCTTGGCCAATACATATGCAAAATTTTAAGGCTCTCACAACATACTGCCCAATAGGTTCTCTATTATGTTTTAGTTATTAACTTCTATAAGCAATTATGAGAGGCCGTCCCCTCACACTCATACAAGCGTTGAGAATTATCTTTATAAATATATACTAATTTCATAGGTGAAATTTTACATCACAATTAAATGATGGAAATAATTTTATGTCATTGAACAACAAAACGTTTTTTAAATTTTATGTCATTTGTTTTTTTAAAAGCTTCAGCATGTATGAGATTTCTTTTTTTCAACTAATTTTTTAAATACTCCTTGCATGTTAAGAGAAGTAACCACTTTTCACATTTGTAGCAAATATTATTTTTTTAAATTTTGAAATAATGTAGACAAGGGTAATTTCTCTCATTTCTTTTCCTTGACAAAAATTAATACAGAACTTTCAGCAAAGCAGTTGCTAAATACATGTGTATACTTGAATTTAATATTAATTTCAAAGAAAAAGCAATAGTTACAATTTAATTTACCTATGAGCTTGGATAATAAAGCTTTCTCTCACACAATCTAAGTTCAGAGCTTAAAAGTTATTGTATCCATATTAATATTCAAATGTTTCTTTTCCAGGTAGAAGATGCCCTTATTCCAGGGACCTCTAGCCAGAGTCGATTCAGTGTACACACTATCCCAAATCTGATATGTAATTTAATGCATTGTGATAGGTTAATTTATATTTTGATTTTGAAGTTATATTATGATATACTTTTATAATTGTATTTGAAATATGATTTTGATTGGGATGGTTGGTATTAAAATTTGATTTACTAGTTTGGGCTTTATTTTTTATAATAGTTTAATTAACAAACTTGGCTTCCAAAACTTTATAGAACTATTCACTTTGTTGGCAAAAGAAAAAATATTTGTAAAGAAAATTTGAAAAGAATAGAAGAGCAAATTCTTGTTTCTCCCAGCTGAATTCCTGGTATAGCCTGAGCCTTTGCAGTGGGAGCATTTGCATTAAAGACAGAAAACAACTATGTGGAAAATTTAAATGAAGTCATGGGGGTATTTCAGGTAATGTTCTGTTCAGAATATTTTATTTTTCCTGCTTAACATGAAGCCAATTCCACTCTGTATATTAGAAATGTGTTCCTGAGCAAGTTATACTCACACTTGAAAGGAAAGTCCCATAGGAGTGATTCCTATGAGATTGCCATTCTTCTATGCGTCAGAATGGCTCATTATCAATTAGGAGCAGGTGCAGAAAATCTATTGAAAAATAATTGGGGACAGCTATGTATCCAAGTCAGAAAAACTTCTATTTAAGGACTTAAATTTGAGAAAATGTAGACAGAGCTCTCTCTACCATAAGCATATAAGCACAGCTACTAGAATATCAGATATGATATTCATATCATGGAATACAGACAGAGAGAGAGAACACAGAAGCCCAAAGGACAAAGACAAGATCTAGCATCGTGACATCACTTGTACCTTTCCTGATTTCCATGTACCCTAAGGAGAAGAGTAGGTTGTTATCATCAGAATCACAATGGCATTCATTTTTAAATTTTATAATTTGCTTTGCTTATTTCCATTTATATTAATCTTCTATTTGTCATTTTTATTATCTGTTACAAAGCTATATGTTTCAGTTCTTTTTTTCTTTCTAAACTGGTAAACCAGGGTTCAGGAAACTTTTTGTGTAAAGGGGCAGCTAGTCAATATTTTAGGTTTTATGGGCCATTTGGCCCCTGTCATAAGTGTTCTGTGCTACTGTTGTAGAGCAAAAACCATCATAAGCAATACACAAACAGATGAAGATAGCTGTGTTTTAATACAGTTTTATTTATAAAATAGGTAGCAGGCTGGGTTGGACTCATGGGTTACAGCTGGCCAACGTCTATTTGAGACCGATTCTAAAACATTTTTGTGTGTCATGGATATTACATTTTCCATTTTAAGAAAGTATGGGTCCTATTTTCTGAGACTTTTCCACTTTTATTTAAGAGCACATGTAATTAGGGCATTTAATTTAGAACAAATATTAAAATAAAATGGATAATAACAAGAAATATTGTGTGTATGTATGTATGTATTTTCTTTAAACTCCTATTTTACTACCAGAACTCATCAATTAAGGGTTTAGAGGCAACTCCAAGCTTAATACCATTTTCAGTGATGATTTTACCCAATATTGGAATTAAATAAAACCCCTGGGATAAAAATTGGAGAAAGCCATTATTTTATTATAGGATGGCATTTTAGTGCTCCTTGTCCAGATCAACTGCATCTTTTAAGGTTGTTCAGCCATGTTGGTGATAAAACATCACCCACCCCAGATTCAGCATTGCTGAGGCTTGCAATACTCCATCCTTTCCAGCACCCGTACACAAGCTTCCCTTTCCTACTTCACAGTGTTAGGCAGTTGGTACAGAAACAGGCATCAGTGATCATCCTATTTAAATTCCTCTGTGGCAATACTTCAGAGTAAATGACTTAGTCTTAGGAAGATACACAAATGGCAACAACAACAACAAAAAATCATTATGAGAATAAGATTATTCCCTGTGAATAGGATTAGGTATCTCAATAATAGGTTTTTAAATTCACTCTTTACTTCGGAAAATTTAATAAAAGGCAAAGTGAAAGAAAGGACACATGGGCCACATTGGAAAATAAATTATCTTCTTAGGTCTATTTTCTTTAGACTCTGAGGAAGCAGAGTCATTTAAAGCAGATATATACCATTTTTTCCTGATGATACATTTCCTCCTTTAAAATTTCCCTGTTCTTCCAAAATGAATTTTAGCTACACTATAAAGCCCGCTAAGACTGCAGAACCAGTGTAGGCAAAGAGAGAACAAGCAGTCCTTGGGCAACTTTAGAGAGGAGCAGCCGTGAATAGTGGAGCGTATGCTGTGGAGATCCAGGTAATATCCAACGTCCAGTGAGCATTGTGCCATGATGGAGTAACCGGGGAACAACAACAAGATGTACAGCTACTGGTAAGGAAAGTGAAGCAAGATATAGAATAAAACCTACAGCTTTTCTATTGCATCCTAGGGAAAATTTAGCTCTAAAAGTGGTTGTGAAAGCAGACCCATGGATTATATGTATAAATAAAATAATAAAAATTAGTGTACCCAAGCCCACAGTTTATGAATTACAGCCACTGCACTTAGACTCAAGGCTGTGGAACCAGAGAACCAAGGCTCTGACTATCCAAACGCTTTGGGAAAAAGTTCTGAGAAGAGGGGCTTCTACCCACCCGCCCGATGCTGCCTCTTTTCTTTCTCTACAGCATGAGTTTTTCATTGCAACTAGATGCACTTTGAGATCTGCTTCCAGAAGATCTGATAAGCTGGTTCATGTATAAACCAATAAATATTAATGTAATGTATGGCATTTTCCAAGAGCTTTAAAAATTGTGATGAGATAACCAAGTTCTACATAAAAGGAGCACACATAATTTCTAAATTTAGGCATTTTCTACTTAGAATGGCAGATATTTTTATTAGAGGAAAAGGAGTATCCTCAAAACCTGATCATAGAGACATATCATACACTCCATATTTGATAAAAGCAGCACTGGCCATATCCACAAATGAGGATGGCTGCACAGTCAAGTGTCCCATTGCAACACAGTAGTGTTCTACATATCCAAAAGAACACAATATCAAGAAGTCTGTCTCAAGTGCATTTTAATAGGTTAGGTAATTAATTAATTAAACCAAATTTATAAAATATTTCCTGAGACAAAAGTTCACATTCAATTCTTATGAAATGTGTTTTTCTCAGTATCAGTATTACCAATGACCCCATTATAATCTTGAGAGGCTGTCATTATTGTTAATATACACTTGCCTCTAATTTTTACAAATTTGATGAAATATCTTGAGTTTGACTATTTCTCATTTTAGTCAGAATATTGCATATTCCAGTATTTCTTCAATGCATACTTTTAAGAAAAGATGATTGTATCTTAGATAGATCTTTTTCTCAGCTTGTGTTGGTTTTGATTTTACCATCAGGAAGCCAAGCTCTTATATCCCATGAAAGGGGTTTTTAAAGAAATCATTTCATGGAAAATAACTACTGAAGAAGATTTCAAATTAAAAAGAATTCTAAATTTATCTTGCTAAACTAAAAATAGAATAGAAATTGATAATGTCTATATAATTTATTATTGCCTGCAATCATTTATAGTTTTAGAAAGCATACAGCATCATTTTCAGGGCAAACTAGAAACACTGATATTTCTAATATCAAAAGATATTATTTTAAAAGGGAATTGTAGTTTTGTTTTTTAATTTATTTTTAATGATTATGAGTATATAATAGTTATATATCTTTATAGGGTACATGTGATGTTTTGATACAGGTATACAATGTGAATTAATCAGGGCAATTGGGGTATCCACTAACTCAGGCATTTAACATTTCTTTGTGTTAGGAACATTTCAATTCCACTCTTTTATTTATTTTAAAGTATACCCTAACTTATTGTTGATTATAGTCACTTTGTTGTGCTATCAAATATTGTTCATCTATCTATATGTTGTATTATATGGTATCAACTGTAACATCTCCTCTTTCATTCCCAGCTTTTGTTATTTGAGTCTACTCTCTTTTTTATCTTAGTCTAGCTAAGGTCACATGTCACTATGGGATTGCTCACTGGTACCTTATTTAGCACTTGGTGAGGTCATGTTTTCCTGAATGTTCTTGATGCTTGTCTTTGTTCGTCCGTGTCTGGACACTGAAGAGTTGGGTATTTATTTTAATCTTCACAGTCTAGGCTTATTTGAACCCATCCTTCTTGAGAAGACTTTCCAGGTATTCAATGGAATTAAGTGCTGTGATCTAAGTCTTCGATCACTGAAGCCATATCAGCTCTGGGAGTACCCTGAGCCCTGTAATGTTATTACTCTTGCAGACTCCTACTGGTACCGCCTTGGTGGACTCAGGAAAGATATGGAAGAATTCCCTGGATTATCAGGCAAAGTCTGTCACTCTCTTCCCTCACGCTCTGTGCTGGGCTGCTAGAGTTGAGGAAGGAGTGATATGGGCACTGTTTCATGACCACGAGCACCAGGTCACACGTGAAGCCGGCCCAGCTTCACCCAAAGTAAATGGTGACTGTTGCCTGGCTACCTCTGATGTTTATTCAGAGGCCAAGGGCTCTTTAGTTAGCAGGTGGTGAACTTTGCCAGGACTGGGTTCTTCCCTTCAGAGCAATGTGTTTCCTTCTGGCCCAGGGTGGGTCTAGAAATGTCATCCAGGAACCAAGGCCTGGCCTCAGGAGCCTCAGGAGTCTTCTGCTTGGTAATTTATTTTACTGTGGCTGAGCTGATACCCAAGTTGCAAAATGAAGTCCTCTGAACTCTCGTCTTTCCTCATGAGGAAGAAGACTCTCCCCAGAACACTGTCTGGGGTTGGGGGAGGGGTGACAGGTACTGGCTTGGTCACAGCTGCTGGTGTCTCACTGGGTCACATACACGCCAAGTCCACTGGCTCTGAGCCAGCACAGCCACAGAAATTGCCCAAGGACTGCAGCCTGTATTTAGTCCAGGCCCCAGGCTGTTTTTTGTCAGCTGGTGGTGGTGCTAGCCAGAACTTGGGTATGGGGCAGAGATTTCCCTCTGGGAGGGCCGGTCTAAATGCTCCCTCTGTGGGCGCCAGCAGAATTCTGCCCTGTGCTGTGTTCCCCTGTGCCAGGGCGGCCCTGAGATCCAATGCCAAGCCCCACAATCATTTCACCTTCCCTCCGCCAGGCACACAGACTCTCTCTCCACTCCACAGGCTGCTGCGGCACTGCTGGAGGATGGGGCAGGGGCGGTGTAGTAAGTCTTTTCTGCCCTCTGCAGTGCCTCTTCCCTTGATAGGATGTTAAAACCAGGTAGTATGATCCGTATGACCTTTCACCCGATTTTTGGTTCTTCTGAAGGCGCTTGCTTATTTGGGTAGTTTTGAAATTGGTGTTCACATGGAGGGACGATCACCGGAAGTTTCCATTTGGCCATCTTACTCCGCACCAGCACCAGGAATTGTAGTTTTCAGAATGATCAATTGAGACTATCATTCTTGGCCTGATTATATAACTTCTGAAAGACAGTTTTTTTAGATAAATGCTCCACCATGCACATCATTTTGGCCCACCTCTTCTATCCTTATTAATAACTCTATCCTTTAATGTTTAATTGGCTTTATTTTTTTGATTCAGCTATAAATTGTTACATTGCTTTTCCTTGATTTTAAGTCTTAGGTAAAAGACCTGTTTCTTATTTGTCTCAAAAAAAAAAAAAACCAATAAATCCAAAACCTAAAACTTATTACAAAGTATGACAAATATTTTACAAGATACTCATTAATAAGCTCACTGCAATGATATTTCTTTCCAATTCTGTTGCTTAGTTCAGTTTTGAAATCTAAATCAATAATTTTGCCTCTTGTCATTGAACATAATTTTTGTTTAGTTTTATACCATTTAGTTTTCACCCACTCATTATATTTTCTTTTTTCATTTCTTTAATTCATGCGCTCATATTTTCCTTGACAGGACTGAATTTGGCCATGGATGTTAAGAAAAGATTGTTCCTTGTTCTTTTTCACTTTGATATCATTTAATATAACTTAGGATTTTTAATATTATCACAAAAAAAAAACTGCCAAAATTCCTTATAAGCAACAAAGGAATTTATTTGTTGCAACAAAAATAAATATTTAGACTAGTCTTCCTACAAGTTACAGTAGTTGAAAGTATTCTGTATAATTTTGTGTCATGTGTCTTTTTGCCACAAACCCTTGGTGTATGATCTTATGCAAAGTAGATATTTTAATTTTTAAACAAATAATAATAGGCCTTGATATTTTTTGCAAGACTCTATTTATATAGCTAGCTCTAATATTCTGCAAATAAACCAGCATAGCTCCATCCTGATAACCCCTTTAAATAACTTATTAATACTTGACATGAAATATTATCAACTATACTTCAGCAATTGTTTGATCAAAGCCCCACTTAAGGAGGCATAATAATTAATCTAAACTTTTAATTTATAAACCTGTGTATAAAATAAATAAAACTCTACCTTCTATAAATACTAATTTTTACTGAGGTAGATTGATTGTATTAAGAGCCCACCTTAATGGCTTTCGGGAATCGAAGTCCTTTGTCCTGCAGATCTGCAATCTCTTCCCACTCTGATCGTGGTTGGTCTGTGGAACTCGCTTTGGCAGTGGGCACTAGGACATATGAAGACAACAGAGGCTTGGATTTGACTTGCACATTTCTACTTTCTTTCCTGGACCACTGCCACTATCCTGAGAACGTGCCCAGCTAGCCCGCTAGAGGAATATGAGAGACACATGGAAGACAGCCCAATTGTCCAGCAAAGGTCACCTTAGAAAAGCCAGCCCACAGTCCACCAAACCAACTGCAACCAAGCAGGCGCATAAGGAAATGCAGCCAGGCACAGCTGAACCTGGGTCAAATCAGCAGAACAATATAGCTAATCCATAAACTTATGAGAAATAATAAATGTGGGGCATAATGACTAACTGTTCATATGGTTTGTCATGCAGCATTACTGAAGCAGTAAATACTCGATACAACAATTCCATACTTCTTTTCATTGTTTTAAGAAAAACAGATCATATTATTGTTATAATAATCATCATTTTTAGTATTACATTTGTACTTAACTTATGCCAATGCTCTCCACTCTGAACACATACAAATTGGTAGCATTTTCAACATTCATATTCTTTAACTTCTTGAACTTCCTCCGAATTAACATTTTACAAACAAGCTTCTAACCTTGGTGATAATCCTTTAGGCACACACTCAAAAATGTTGTTATTTATTTAATCACTTTCCTCGCCCTTCACTGCTCATTGTTGATTAAATTATTTACATATTGTGTTGCTTACTGTGTGTTTTTCAGAATAGTTCTTGCTCTTGAATAAATTTTTCCCATAAGCACAGACAACATTTGTGATTTTTCTCACTCCTTGGAGCTTTTAAATGATCTCTGCCTCCATTTTCATTTTAACGGCGCTACAGATCTTACTAGCACTTTCAACCTTCTGATAGCTTTTTATATTTATCAAACATGATACACTTAAATTATTCATAAAACACCTCAATACTAAGGACGAAATGAACCTGCAGTGTGATTAGAAGCAGAGGGATAGAGGAGACAAAAATGACAGTGTATAAATTATAGGGCATTCTATGGCAGGCAGAGGTGATATTTCTCCTTGGGAGAAACAGCTATGAAAATTCGTTCTTAGCTATGAAAATTCATAATTTGAAATTTCATAACAGAAGAGCTTACATGGACAATTCCATGAATCTGATTACTAAGTTTTCTGGTTGCATTAAAATGACAGTTCCCTGGATTTAGCTATTTCTATTTCATTACCAATTTTTCATTAATTTTTTTGTTCATACTCTATTATTTTAGAATTATGGTTAATTAAGAATATGGACTTGATAATTATTTTTATTGTGTTAAAAACACTTGAGATCTCTTCATTAATTTTTAAGTGTACAATACAGTATTGTTAAGTATAGGTACAATGTTGTACAGCAGATTTCTAGAATTTATTAATCTTACATAACTTCATACCTGTTAAACAGCAAACTCGTCATGTCCTCCTACCCCTAGTTCCATAGAAGAGGATTGTTAGAGAAAATACTGGTCTGAAACTGGTGGCCCTGCCACTTAGCCGTGATATGGGATTAATTCCATAATTCTTTTGGTTCAAATTTGCTTGTCTACAAGGAGAACATAAAGCTACACAGCAAGATCTCAAATAGCATTGAATATATGTTAAAAAAAAAAAAGAAAAAAGAAAAGAAAAAGAAAAAAACTCTTAGTATCAGACCCGACACCCAAAAAAACTCACTAAGTAAAAGTATTGTTTTTAAAAAATAGTAAAATAATGATAATAATAGTAATAATAATAAACTGCATCCCATCTTTTAAACTAGTTTTAGGAAATGATAGTTAACAATTTAGTTTAAAACTTTCTGTCTTCATAATGGTTTAAGAAAATGAAAAAACTCCACCAAATAAGATTGTTAACTTCAAATGTGTAAGCATCAAAGAAGGCTCATATAATAAATCATGGAATATTATGAAGACATTCACCCCCTTCCCTTATTCATAATGTGCATCTGTAAGGGTACCGGCCTGTAAGCCAGGGAACAAGGCTCCTTGGGGACACAGTGAGAGAGCTGTTGCGTATCTGGCTGCAATCTTCGATGTTCACAGTGCAAATGCACTACATATTTAAAATAGCAGCAACAATGCTACTATAGTGACAACAGCAACCAAAATAATAATTTAAACACATAACAATGCAGAGCTGTCTTTCCAATGTGCCAATACTTCTTTATTCTTCAGAATAAGGGTTTTTTAGTACTATTATAAGAGAAGCTTAATGGAGCATAACTGACTACATTTTTACAGTCTCACCACACTTAGTTTTCCAGACTTTACTCATGAAAGCAAATAGAGCTCTTTGTTCAGCCTTAACAATCTAGACACTGGATTTCACAAGTATGCCTATTGACTTGGGAGAGAAGATATGTTGCTTAAATGTTCACATTATCGTGTTTTTCAAAAAAGGTGTCATATTTGCATTTATCCTAAGTGTATACCTTGGCACTATTTCCTGGCAATATATTATGTAATAAATAAAGCCTGCCCCAAGAAAAGTAGAGTACACTTATGCTTTCTACTACAGTAAAGAAAGACATGAGACAAAGGAATTCAAGTTAAATCATCCCAGTTCAATAGCTGAAAGGATCTTATTCAATTGTAACTGCTTGAAGCACAGGTAAAGTGTCACTAAACTTTGGTCAAATCAATTATTGTCCACATATAGCTTTTCTTTTAACAAGTATTTTAACAAAAGTGTCTCCCTTAAATTCCTAACTTACATTTTAATCAATTTAATTTTGTCAAATTACAAAATTAACCTTACAGGCAATACAAAAAGTCATAAATAAGAAAGTGGAAACCATTCTTAATCCATCCACTCAGAAGACTTGTGATAACATTTTGGTGAACATATTCCCAAAATTTTCTAGGAACACAAGAACACACACATATATTTATTTAATGTTTAAATAAACATGAGATCATAATATGAATGCTATTTTGTAATTTGATTTTTCGAATAAGATTATATCACAAATGTTTTTCCAAATTGATAAATACTAATATACTATATGCCTTAATGTGTGGATTTATAATTTTTCTTTGACCAATGCCTCTTTAGTTATTTCATATTTTTTCACAAGAATCATTTACACTGAAATGAACTTTCTTTTACATTTTGTCTTTTGACCAAATATTTTTTGGGGAAAGTTCCAGAACTGAAATTACCATACACTGAACAGAAGTATCTAAGACATTCCTTAAATCAGGAGTTGCCAACAGTGGGCATCATAATTTCTTATCTAGAATTTTATCTAGAAACTGATCTAGAGTATGAGATTACTTTCCCATTATTGCAATAATTTGTGTTCTTTGATTTCTAAAATGGTTAAGCAATTTCTTTTTTGTTCAATTAAATTAAATTTCATTTTATTGTGTTCAAGTTTCCATTATGATTTATAGGTGATGTCCTTATTTTAAGATATCAAGACTTTGTTTTATATACATGTACATATATATCTTGTTAATGTATTAGAATTTGTTAGCTATATAATATTATATAATAGATTATAATTTATTATCTAACTACACAATAAATTGTAATTTATTGATCTAATGTGTGTTTCCTTAATCACGTTTGAAGCTAAACATTTTTACATATCAATTGGACATTTGTGGTTCTTTTTTGTGAAACTTGCATATCATTTGCTAATTTCTTATATCGAATTGTGTTCCAATGAACTTAAGCTGAGAGGTCTCACCAGTTTTCTTTGCAAGAGAAAGTCATCACTTGGTGCATGCATATAGTCAATTTACATTGGGCCCTCCATATCTGTGGGTTCCCATCCACAGATTCAACCAAATTCAGACTGAAAATATTAAAAAATAATAATACGACAATAAAAAATACAAAGAAAATACAGTAAAAACTATTTACATAGCATTTACATTGTATTAGGCATTATAAATAATCTAGAGATGATTTAAGCTACACGGAAGGATGTGCATAGGTGATATGCCAATATTACACCATTTTATGCAAGGACTCGAGCATTTGCGGCTTTGGTATGCACCAGAGTCATGGAATCAATCCCCTGCAAACACCCAGGGACAACTGTTTGCTGCTGAAGCTTGGTAAGAGGAAAGAATTGCAGGTGAATCTCACCCAGGTCCATGGCCTGTCTCTGTCAGTGATTTTCCAAAGATAGGGCTTCATCCACTCTATATTTTTGTCAGGCGGGATGTAAGGAATGTTCCTGCTCCTCCTATTCATACCATCCACATCTCTCCCCTCCACCGTCTTACACTGAAATTTAAATGCTACTGTGGACTCAATAAAAATGAGGAGTAGAAAACACAAAGCGCAGAGAGCACCACCTGGGATTGGGAGCTCCGGGTTCTAACCTGTGATCTGCCATGACCTAATTTTGTAATTTTTGAAAATTAAGCATGCTAAGGCTAAGTTTCCTCTTGTGTAAAACAAAAAGATTGTTCTGCATGAACTCAGAGGTTGTTTCCAGAACTAAATTTGAGTCACAAAGGGAAAAATAGAGCGAATAAGCAAAATTCTGTTTCGCTGATTTTGAGTCCTGTTTGGTCAATCAGAATACTGATTCAAGACCTCAGCCATTCTCTTACACTGGCACAGTTAGAGCAGAGACATCCCATCTGCTTATCTTCTGAAAACCCAAGCATTCTCTGAAGTTTGAAATTAAAAGACACTTCACGCCCTGCAACATTTCATATTGATACTGATCTTTTTCTTTCTAATAAACCAGGGACCTTACCTAAGTTTGCAGAACTCAACAATTTTATGATTTGTTATAATTCTCCTTAAACTGATTTCTCAAGGAATTGTGTCCTACTTGCTTGGAAAATGTTATTGAGGCTGTAGAAGATTTAATGAAGCCTATGAGACTGAACAGTCATCAGTATATATTTTACAGAATAAAACACAAAGGAAAACAAATTTCCGGGCAACTCTTTATTTTAACAATACACACAAATCTACATGTGTTCATGTATAAATGCCCACATACACATTTTATTACTTTATCAGAAACATTTCAGGTTGAACTCAAAAATGCAATTTTATTCTGAACAAATCGAATGTGTATAAGTACACTAAAAATATATGACTTAAATAGATTTATATCCCAGAGCCATCCTTAACGGAAGTCGTGCTCCCCTTTCCCTCCTGCATACACAATCCCCAGTTCTTCCACTGATAGGATCAACGTGGTGATAGAGATCATGTATTCTAGTCTGATAACTACAGAGTGATATTTCCTTTAGAAATATTTAGGCCAAACTAAAGTGAACTGTGAACTCTCTTTTGACATCAGAGGTATGCACATGCTCATAGGTGTCATGTTACTTAGATATTGTTTTATTTAAAATCAATTTATATGATTATTGCAAATGCGTAAATATACATGTATGTATATATATGTGTGTGTATGTATACACATATATATGTCTGCACACAGTTTTATACAATCATTACATAATCATCTTGAGTTATTCATTTGTTCTAAATTATAAGCCAAATTGCTCAGTTCATTAACATGTATTTTTGCCAAGAGAAAATCTCCACTGTGAATTGACTTTGTGTGGCTTTCAACTGGCAATTATCTGCTAACCTTGCCATATGGACAGCATTTAAGAAATTGGCACCATACTGTGGTTTTGATAAAGTATAAAAAGTGTTGCAGTAAAGGTAGTTAATAGGGAATCTTCAAACGTTTGGGTTTTCTCTCTCTTTTAATAGTGAAATACAAAGATTTACAAAGACGTATGAAGTAAAATCTTACTGTTTCTCCCAGTCCCATCCCCAAGAGGTACCCGATGCTAATGGATCGGCTTATACAGTAACATTCCACATCTTACCTTTGCTCATACAAACATATGCCAGCACACAGACACACACACACGCACACAGACACACACAGACACACACACACACACTCTCTCTCTCTCTCTCTCTCTCTCTCTCAAAGATTACCGCTTGGCTGTTGTTCACTGAGCTATTGCATTAGTGCTAGACAGAAGAACAAGCATTTAGGAAAGTGTTCCAACAGTTTTCTTATGAAAATTAAGTTGCAGTAGGATTGAGTAGTCTGAGAAAGATTTGGGGAGCTGGTAGAAAGTAGAATTGAAAGGAATAATGACCAAATGAGTATGGGAGGTGGAAATAATGAATCGTGCTAGTAACCGAGTCAATGCTGTTAATATTTCTAACAGAAGTAATAAGAAAAGGTGAGCAAAACTGATAAGAAAATATGACTATTTAGTTTTGAATATGTTCATAGGAGTGACCAACTAGTGATTTTTAAAGCCATAGGAAAATAAGTTTAAAAAGCATTTAAGTACTGTGGGGAAACATTTAAGTCCTGTACCTGATAAACAATGAGTTTGTGTCTAACTGATCATATACACTTGGTTTGATGTAATTTGACAAAATATTAAATCTCCATTTCATGTTTCCAATACAACATAAGACCCATATAATGTAACCAGATTATTAAAAGAATAGGACTGCTTAAATTAAATGACAAGATTAGGAATTTGGACATGTACTTAATTTTATTTTTCACTTTGAGCTAAAAATATCAATGTTAATTGAGGCAAGATAATAACCTGACTTACACAACTATTTGATTTTGTTTTATTAAAACAAATCACTTTTTCTTAATCTTATCTAAAATTTCAAAAAATTGTGTTTCAGTTCAAACCTAGGTAAATCTCACATGTCTTCTTGCAAATTTGCAAACCAGTATTTTAACTGATAGAGAAGCCTTTACATTTGGGTCCATATCCATTCATTTGGGCAAACATGGCTTTGAAGTTTGGTTTGAAACACATCTATTGCTTTTGCACTGAACCATGTAAGATAGCTTTATCATCATGGAATGTAAATATACAAATGGAGTCCAGTTATCAATAATTAGGGATAAGGCTGTTTCTAACACTTACTGCATTTCTATGTTAATTCAGAAAAGACACTTACTCCAGGTAGATAAAGTGCCTTTGAATCACAGCATAGCAAATGGAAATGACCTTGTACAAATTGAAAAAAGGCTCTCTCTAGGTAGACACAGCTCATTGCCAGCGTACGCGATTTACACGTGGAACAGAGATTTTATTTCCCTCCCATTTGCCCCATCAGCTAGATGCTCTTGCATAACAAACAGCCTGTATGACCATGCATAATGGTTCTTCTAGGAAAAGAATAAACAATAAATTTAATTTCTAAATAAAATGAAAAGCAGTATGTACTCACCAAATACTTATGCAAATTGGATCACCTCTGTAAGTTAAATGATAAACAATGTGTACGTAACAAATATTAAAGCAAATTAGTATTGCTTCTGTGACATGTTGACCCTGACTTTCTAGAAACATTGTGTCAATGAGTAGTTCACTCTTTCTAGACTTCCTGTATTAATCAAGGTTTTCCAGAGAAACAGAACCAATAGAATGTGTATAAATGTATAGGGAGAGAAGGAAAGATTTATTTTAAGAAATTGGTTCAAGTAATTGTGGGGGCTGGCAAGTGTGAAATGAGACCCAGGGAAGAGTTAGTGTTGTGGTCTCAAGTCTGAAGTCTGTCTAAAGGCAGAATTCCATTTTCCTCAGGGCATTACGTTTTTTTTCTCTTAAGTCCTCTAACTGATTGGATGAAGCTCACCCACATTATGAAGGGCAATCTGCTTTATTCCATGTCTAATGATTTAAATGATTAATCACAACCACCATACTCCCCTAAGATCCAGAAAATTTATTTCTTCAGCCAATTTTCGCTAGAGATATACACAATATTCCGAAAACCTCAGTTCCCATTGTCTAAAATTTCTTCCGTTCCCTTCTTTCCCAAACCCTGAGATTACAAGTTTAAGCACAATTGATGAAAGCATAAATTTATTTTTCAGAAACATATCATAGATAACTAGGCATCAAAATGCTTCTTATACATACTTTGAGAACATATAATTCTGTGTCTAAATCCATTTTAGAAGTAGAGTTTTCAAGTTTCAATCAATCATTGTCTCCTTCAAAAAATACAAATGTATTTTTTGCTCTGTAAATCAATATGCCATTAATTGAAATTTAATTTTTTCATGATATGTGGACTACAGTTTTACTTTTAGACAAACACAATTTTGTCAATTTTATCCTGAAATATTGGAAAAAATCTGTGTTGTTATAGTTAGTTTATGAAGTTTATTTCCTTTTTAAACTTAATTTAATGCCATCTTTTATTTGAAAAATTCATCCTTGACACAGCTGAGAAAAACACAGTGATTCCAGGTTAGAGTCTGCAGCGCTATGCCTACTTGGATAAAAAGAAATCTCAGAATTGTGGAGCGAATTCCAAGAATAAGTGCGCTTTCATTCTATCTGACTCATTGGACAACTCTTTAGAAATTTTCCAGTACTTTCCTGAATCTGGCAGATTTTATACCTTGACCCTATGGCCATTCATTGCCTGAGATATTTAAAAATTGCGTACACATCAATGGCAGATTTATTGTAAAAATGTTCTCTTTATTCGACTTTCTTTTATATGCCTGTCTTTTGCAACGTGACTTTTCAGCTCTTGATTCTGGGCTGCCCTTGTAACTTCCTTTGGTCAACAGGTGGGTACCAAATGTGACCTAAGCAGATTTGCCCAACTGATACGTGAACTTGCACCCAATATTAAATTCTTGTCGTTTTAATGGCTGATATGGGAGGTAGTTTGTCATGTAGAAATGGCTAACATGTTACATCAACTTCGCTACAGTCTCAGACAAACGTGTAAACTTATTCAGTTGGCTCCCAGCGTGAATCGTGGTAAAAGATAACTACTTTAGAAGGAGCCCCTGCAAATCAGGAGTACTGCAGTCTGGTACTTTAGATTGCAAAGGACACTACAGTGACAATACATTTCCCCAGTTAGCCCCCAATCTTATTTCCCACATACTGAATACGTAAGAGACCCAAACACTAATCTCTAGGGCAAGAGAGAATTTAGCCAACAAAGTCTATTTGTTTCTGATGTATGTGTGTTCAAGCTGTTCCCTCTTGGACATGATTTGTATGGAATAGCTTTCTCTATCTTTTCACTTTTAGCTTATGTTTGTCCCTCATCTAAAGTGAATCTCTTGTTGACATCGCAAAGTTGGATCTTGCTTTTTTACGTATTCATTCAGCCACTGTATGTGTTTTATTAGTTGATAAATTTAATCCATTTAGATTTGAAGTAGTTACTGATAGAAAAAGACTTACTATGCCATTTTATTAATTGTTTTCTGTATGTCATAGTTATTCTGCACCACTTTTCCTCTCTTGCTGCCTTCCCTTGCATTTTATTTATTTATTTTTTGAAGTGACATGCTTTGATTTCTTCCTCATTTCCTTTTTTGTATCTCCATAGGTGTTAGGGGTTTTCTCTGTGGCTGCCATAGGGATTACATAACACATGTAATAGTTACAACAATCAGCTTTAAACTGTTTACAACTTAACTTTAATCATATATGAAAACTTCTTCTGTACATTCTACTGTCACACTTTATGTTATCAACGTCACGAATTGTATCTTTTGTATTGTGTATCTACTAACATAGTTGTTATAAATGTAGTTATTTTTATGCTTTTATCTTTAAAATTCTATACCAACATAAAAGGTGATTTATACACCAACATTGCAGTATTATAGGACTCTGTATTCATTAATTTACCTTTACCAGCAAGCTTTATATGTTCATATGCTTTTATTTTGCTGTCTAGCATCATTTTGTTTCAACTTAAAGGACTCACTTTAGCATTTCTTGTGAGGCATGTATAGTGATGATCAATTTTCTCAGCTGTTGTTTACCTGGGAAAGTCTTTATTTTACCTTAACTTTAGAAGGACAGTTTTTCTGGATATAGTATTAATGGTTGGCAGTTTTTTCTTTCAACATTTTGAATAAATTATCTCACTTCCTTCTGGCCTGCAAGATTTCTGCTGAAAACTTCACTGATAATCTTATGGAAGCTCCAGTGTATGTGATGAGCTGCTTTTCTCTTACTGATTTTAAGATTCTCTGTCTTTGACTTTTGACAGTTTTATTATATATAACCTGTCTTGGTGTTGGCCTTCCTTGGGTTTATCCTAATTGCAGTCCATTGAGCTTCTTAAATTTGGATATCCACTTCCTTCCTCAGATTTAAAAAGTTTTTTGGTTCTGGTAATTCAAGAAGCCACCAATCTCTCATTTGTTCTCAGAAGCCTCCAGGCATCCAAAGTATTTCAGTTCTCCATCAGTGCTACAAGTCAGACAAAATAGAAACCAGCTCTTTGTGCAGGCACCCAAAGGCCAGGACATTGGACGTGTGTTCCACTGTTCCCATTCCCTCACAGGGGAAAATCTGTGAGTTGGAAATTTTCGCCTAGTTGCTCTGGAGTGTGCTAGATTGGAGAAATGACCATTTTGGATAAAATGCAATGGCTTCTCTTACCTCTTTTAATGTAGCTGTTCTTGGTTTTTCACTTGCTGAGGGGTAGTGCAAATTTTTAACTGGTTTCTGGAGTTTTCATAGAAAATATTTGGACAAACGTTGTTATTAGATCAGTGTCTGTGGCAGAACAAGGTCTGGGGCTTCCTGTTCTACCCACTTATTGACATCATTCCTCACATATGATTATCTTGCATAAAAAAAGGTACCTGAATTGAAAATAAATTTTTGCATAGTGAAAACATCTTTAATTTTTAGCTATCTAAAAACAGTTTAATATATATATTTAGAAGGCAAAATTATAACCAAATATTTCAATGTCTTAAAATTAATTCAAGGCAAATTGACTTTTATAAAACTTCAAATTATTTGATCTCAAATGTCTTTACTATTCATTATTTAGTTTGGTTCCATGGGGGATTCATTGGTGTAAAAGATCATACAATTCAATTTTAATACACTTCTTTGATTATAATATAGCCTCAAAAGTCTTAGAAGTCTAATGGACCTTGTGAAATATTTGAGTAAAAACTGAAGAGTAAATACATTGTTATACCTTCAATTTTAAGATAATTTCAGCTTTTTATTTAAGCCTTATGTTTTTTAAAAATGTTGATATTAAAAATGGAGAAAAGATAACATTTTACCACAACATAAAAATTCTTATGCAGTCTTGATTGTTGCACTACATTAAAACTATTGAATTTTTTATTTTGAATGTATAATATTTGAAGCAAAACTGGTGAGCACAGTTTTCTTCATTAGTTAAAATGTCATAGCAACATTCATATCATCGGGATGTTTTCTTTATTTATAAGTAGCTTTAGGGTACTGAATCATTAAGTAATACACAGGATAAGTAATGCAAAATGTAATATGCGTCCAAAAAGTGCATTTTATTAAATCTTATTTATTTTTATTTCTAAACTTTTTATTCTGTAACCGTGTAAAGTATAGGCAGGCATTAATTTATTCTGTTAAAACAAATAGAACAATTTGTCTGGATATATTTTGGAAGAAAGCAGAAGAGAACAGCACATGGTATAAGATGAAGAGAATTTTATTTATTTATTGAATTCTAATCATCTAACTTTTTGGTAGGACAAGAACTACAAAGAAAATTTGTCACTCCTTCTCAAAATAACTTAAAATGCTGCCAGGCTTGCATGTCATGGTGATTTATTATGAACATACTTACTTTCCCTTTCTGTAAGCCCCTTTACATAATATAATATGTTGAATTAATAATTACCATTGATGCCTGAATTCACCGTACTAATTACCAACTTGAAGCCTCATCATCAATGAGACTGAACAAAACAATTTTATCAAGTTATACTTTTGACAAAGAATACCATATAAGTATATGTAGTCTGTGCATAGAAGATAAGGATTATAATACCCACTGGCCTTCCCCTCAAAAAGGATTTTGGTTTTAAATATATATTACTAGAGAATGTGAAAGAAACATTGGTGGTCATCAGCATGAAGAATTCTAGATATAGCTAGAAACCTTCAAAGTGAGATTATTTTGTATTTTAATACTGTTAACTCTCCAGGGATGATTGAACAATAAAGGTTACTAGTTTAAAGTGGATTGAACAATAAGGGTTACCTATTTAAAATGAATTCCCTTAACTAAGAGAATGAAAACTAAAATGTCATACATGGTGAAATTTGAACTACTTTTCTTCAAAAAGAACAACTAGATTTTAACTTAATTTCACAGGAAGAACTGAAGTTTAAATAAAATAGCTATCTAATCTACTTCAAAAGGCTACTGAAAGAATCAATCAAGATAACATCTGACTATATTTTGAAAAATTAAAAAGGCCCTATAAAGTTAAAGTATCATACAACGAGAAGTATCATACAACGAGCATCATACAATGAGAAAAAAATCTCACATTTATACGAATAGTTTCTTGTCTCATTCATCCTAAAGGCATTCAGTTTTTAAAAGTCCAGATAAAATTAAAATGAGGTCATTCTATATTGTTTATCAGCTAAAAACAATGTACATGTGTCTAGCCATTTGATTTCTTAAACAATTTGAAAGACTTTCAATAAAGCGTATGAATAAGGAAAAGTTATTTATCCAAGAAAAATGAAGAAGATAATCACTCTTGCCACTCTTATTTTGCAATTGGTATTTCTGGCAGCAAAAGGAATCATTTCAGCAATATCTATGTCTTTCAGGCATATCTTCTTGGTGAACTTTGAGTCAATGTTAGCTTATTCTTTAAGGTTAGCTTTTATTTTTCTGCTTCATTTTAATTAAAATGTTTTAACTCAATGTTTTAAGTAAACGTAAGTGGTATAAAACATTTTTGACAGCTCAATTTCATATAGTGTCAATGTCAACTACTATGATTAAGAAAGTTTGAGTCGTCAAGGTAAAATTATCGCTAGGACTAGCAAGCATTCTTTTAGGTAAAATAAAATCTTAATGTTTGAATCAGTAATCATATTTAAATTTCTTTTCCACTCTAAACATGTATTGATTATTCTAATTGCAACATGCAAAATCAAATTTTACAAAGTATATTGTAAATAATTGTTCGTTCAAAAAGTCTTATTTACAACCGTCTTAACCAGTTTGGGCTGCTGTAACAAAAATAACACACTGGATGGTTTAAACAACAAATATTTACTTATCACAGTTCTGGAGGCTGGGAAGTCCAAGATCAAGGTGCAGGTTGATTCTATTCCTGGTGAGGGCCCTCTTCCTAGTTTTCAGATGGAAGCCTTCTTGTTGTATCCTCACATGGATACAAAGAGAGAGAAGAAGTGAGCTCTCTTGTGTCTTTTCTTATAGGGGCACTAATCCCATCATGAGAGCTCCACTCTCATGACCTAACTGGGTCCCAAAATCCCTGTCTAAAAATACCATCACATTGAAGATTAAGGTTTCAACATATGAATTTTGATGGAACACAAATATGCTGACCATAGCAACAATTAAACGTAAAATTTTAAATATTGTCAAGCAGATTCAACTCAGTGAAAAATGTTATTGATTAGCCAATTATCTGACACTTAGTGGTTTGTTTCTAACATGAAGAGTGATGGGGGATGGTACATTCAAAATTAGGTAATGAAAGATTGTAACTTCCATCTCGCTTGCACATTCTCTTGCTCTCCTGTATCTGTCTCTGTCTCCCTCTCTCTCTCTCTCTCTGTCTCTCTCACATACATGTACACTCTTCTTTCATACTTACTCTGATGAAGCAAGATGTCATGTTGTGAGCTGCCTTATGAAGAAACCCACATGGCAAGGAACTGATCAACAGACAAGTAAGTACTGAGGCTCCCCAATCCAATAGCCACTGAAGAAATTAACCCTACAGAAAACCTTGTAAGTGAGCTTGGAAGTGAATCCTTCCCCAGCCAAGTCTTCAGAGGAGATCACAGCTCCAGCCAGCACTTTGATTCACTCTTGTGAGTAGTATTGAAACAGAGGACTTATTCAGCTAAGATGTGTCTGAATTTATGTCTTACCCACAGATTGTAAGATGTCTTAGGCCATTCAGACTACTATAAAAATACCACAGACTGGTTAACTTATAAATAACATAAATTTATTTCCCCCAGGTCTAGAACTGGAAAGTCTAAGATCAAGGCCACAGGCAGATTTGGTGTCTGGTGAGGACTCGCTTTCACATAGACAGTGCCTTCTTGCTGTGTCCTTGCATAGTTGAAGGAGCTAGCTAGCTTCTGAGGTCCCTTTTACAAGGGCATTAATTCCCTTCCTAAGGGCTCCACCCTTAACTAATCTCCTCCCAAATGTCTCACACCTCCTAATACATGCACCTGTCGGTTAAGATTTTAACATATGCTTTTAGGGGGATATAAACATTCATACCATAGCATGAGATAATAAATATGTATTATTTTACACTACTAAATTTGTAGAGTTTTTTTATATAACAATAGATAGCTAATACTAGCACAGTAATTAAAAATATAAATGAGATGACAGAAAAAATTCAAAGATATCGTTAATCACAGTAAATGTTACTATAATTACATAATTTACTAAGAGAAAGACAAAGTGAGAGGAAAAACATGGAGGTGGAGACAGAGAGAGATATTAGAATCCAGCTCTATGGATTATAGAAGACATGGGGATTATAGAAGACATGTTTAAAAAAAATAAATGTCGAAAATAAAAGAATAAAGGAATGGAAAAAATCATAACAACTGTTATACCCAGAAAATAGTAAGCAAAAAAATTATATATGATATTCCTATCAGATATGATATTATGCAAAATGCATAATTATTGCAAGATGGACCTGAAATAATGAAAGCAGCAATCTGCTGAAAAGTTAAAATAGGCAAGAAAATAGCATCATGTATGAAATATATAAAGCAAAAATTAATCAATACATCATGTGGGAGATTTACTATACTGGGAATGCAAAAAATCATTCCCTGAAAGCCACCACATGGTAGCTGGCCTTGCACTAACAACTAGACTACAGCATTCTGTTAATTATAAGATATTTCACAGAACACCCACACCAGAGAAGATTGCAATGTGCCAACCACAAAACTGATCAAATGCGCCCCTCAGTTAGTGTGAATAACTGCTGTTTCTTTACCATTTAGTGTTTAATTTCAATTCAGTCCTCCAGCCTCCCAGATAAAAATTTTAAGATAATCATAGAACTGCCTCCACTTTTAATATTATACAATCCCAAGAAAAACCATTAGTCTTTGAGTTTTCCCCAAATCACCTAACAAGCTCAAATCCTATAGCACACCCCTGCTAACATTCTGTTACTAAGCTACCACACAGTTCTCCACAGTATGATGTCTCCCTCATTACAATGAGTCAATAAATCTAATGTTATTTGACTATAGCTAGATGGGTATCAACAATATTTTTCAATATTTAACAGTTAAGGCTGACAGTATTATGCTTGATATATTTTTCAGGAATTTAACATCCATAAGTAAGGTAGAGAGTATGCCCTTAAAAGTAGAAAAACTGAAAAATAGAATAAATAGAAATTAGGGCATACGAACTTTCTAATAAAAGTTGCCTATCAAACTTGAAGTCCTTGCATAAAGAAAATGTTGATGAGGTGTTAAAACATGGTTTAGGACTTAATAACTTTTAGCTTGTTCGACATTAACTGTTTTCTCCATGAATAATGAAAACATTGCCATTTCTAAAATTCTGCAAAACATTTTAGAAATATTGGTATTAAGTAAGTTCAAATAAACTAATTTTGGAAATTGCTGGAAGCTTTCAGGTTCGATTTACCTTCTATTCTCTTTCCTTCTTCAACATTTTCTGTCACTCTACAAATGTTTTACCAGCAGAATAAAATGGCATGGTATTTGTCCCTGCTTAAGCATACTAATTTATTTTTTGTAATTTAAAGACCTGTATTAAATAAATTCTATACAGCACTCAGAAATTAAGATAAATGTTCATAGTAGTAACGTAAGTATGATCATTCACATGACATTAATGTGCTGTCATAATAGTTTGCTCTAAATGCAGTCATTTTCCATATTGTTTCCTAAATATTCCCAAAATAAAATTGAAATGAATTATCCAGTGAGATTTTTTCCAATTGTTTTTGTCCAAAATTTATTTTAATATCTTTCTAAATTTAACAAATGAAAGTTTTCATATATTAATCTATATCTTCAATTTTATTTAGTTTAAAATTTATTTTTAATATCTTTTAAGATTTAACAAATAAGAAAAAAGTTTTCATATATTAATTGATAGTCTTAGCATTAAATACAATGCATTCTGCTATAACATGACATGCATTCCTAAAGATTTCTACCCTATATAAAATCAACAGTAAAACTTTAAGGAATATAAGGAATAATAATGTTAAGAGCATAACACTAAAAAATTTTTGATATATTTAAAAACTAAGGAAGGAAACTAATAAAAACAGTAGCACAATTTTACATATTAAATTATTAAATAATACTTAACTACTGTAGTAAGTATAACATTTTTTTGCACAGAAAAAGACTGGAATGGGTGTTCAAAGGTTAATAGCTTATGAATTTCTGTGAAGTGATAGAGGAGGGTTATCTGAAATCAGATGGAAATTCCCAACAGCAGATGTGGATTGGTGTAGCTCAAACTATGCACAATGAGCTTAGGTAGCTGGTGAATGTT
This sequence comes from Indri indri, assembly GCA_004363605.1. Taxonomy (NCBI): domain Eukaryota; kingdom Metazoa; phylum Chordata; class Mammalia; order Primates; family Indriidae; genus Indri; species Indri indri. Next base: position 30,041 of record RJWJ010008154.1, on the reverse strand, counting down.
CAAGGTGTGTATTAATGCATACATGTGTTGTATGTGTTTCTATCCCCAATGGGTTCAGGTAGGTACAGTTTTTTAGTACATCTGGTGTTTCTCACAGATCAAAATATGCATATGCAAACTTGAAATTTGAGTTATGCTCAAATTGTTCTCTCATGTATTGGTCACATAGGAACAAATTTGTTTTCAAAAAAGGTATTAAGGAAAAGTGACTGTAATGTCTTTCTACTATGACTTCAGAATCATAACATTTGAAATCTAATGAAAACCTCCATCCTTTGTCTCATCCTTGTTTTGCTTCCTCATATGACTCATTCTGCAGCATGTTGTATCTGCAAATATAATCTGATATTTCCAAATTTTATTTAAGATCTGGTGATATAACAGATTTGAGTTCAGCAATAAAGCACTTTTGTTACCAGGATTTCTCTGACCTTGAACCTCCTGCCTTGTTTCTGAATACATTCTTCTACCTTATACAAAGTGAGCGAGATGGATGTGCATCTCCACTAACACGGGGAAGAGAACACTAATTGTAAGATGATTTAATTCATTCATCACACACAATAGATGGAACTTATCTAAAAATGGACCTGTTATTTAATTATTTGCAGGAAATAAGTGTTATAAGTCAACTCTAGTAAAGGCATGTCATCATTATTGGTAAAAAGCTACAAAAAAAGCTAAATAATCTATATGTGTTTTACTGAAATTAACATTTTTTTTTAAAGAAGCAGAATACTAGAAACGTGAACATAGTGTTTTAAAAATGTAGCGGTGATTACTTTGAGTTGATTTATACAAGATTAATTTTGGCAGAGACTAACCCCCAAGGAATTGGAGCCTGACCGAAAGGGTAGGTGGGAGTGATTGCTTCTCCTCCCCTCACACCTGTGTCATCTTCCAGCTCCCAATCTATCAGAGAGCCCTTCTGCACTGATAAATCCAGGCACTGCTGTTGTTGATGAACTACATGCTTGTTGAGAACAGAGCGCCAGGATACAGGCCCATGTAGGGTTGCTCCCGCTCACCATGGACCTGAACTGAGACACCAGGTGCTGTGTTGCCTGTGCATATGCTGGGGTCCTCTATCTAGCTTGGGAATTCACAGTCCATCAGTCTCCCTGTTACTGGATCCCAGGGCCAGGGTGGCAGCTGGAAATCTGGGCACTTTTGTGCCCCTGACAGTTAGACACAGCTGTTATTGCCAAAAGAGGAAGGCTTGAGTGGTTTACGTGTCCCCACAGCTTCCCCCTCTGCTAATCTCATCAAGAGGGGCCTCTGCCCCTCTTATCAAAGGCTCACAGTGTATCCACCCTTCTCCTGCCTGAGCATTCTTCTGGAGCAGGAGAGCACCCTACTCCATACTGTCACAGCCAGCACTTGAACCCAGGGAGGCTTGTGAGCAAGTTTGCCAGCTGGGTCTCAGTTTGGTCCCCCCCAGGGCTCAAGCACACCATCCAGGGGCCTGAGAACTGGGGATTACCTAACTTAGTCCACCACTGCTGGCACCCGAACACCTCCCTGGAGTCTGAGGCCCAACCAACCCAAATTGCCAGCAAGACCACAGTGAGTACCAATCTGCACAAGCTGAAAGGCAGCATACCTCTCCCTCACTAACCTGAGCAGCAGAGTTCCTGACAGAGGAGAACAGGTGGACCACAATGCTATCTGTTTTCAGCTGAGGGAAGAGTTTCCAGATGATAAGGAACCAGCATAAGAACTCTGGCAATATGAAAAAGCAGGTTGTTTCAACACCCCCAAAGGATCACACTAGCTTCCAGGAATGGTGTCCAACTAAAAAAAATTTTTTTGAAATGTTGACTATGGAATTCAAAATACGGATCACAAGTAAGGCCAATGGGATTAACGAGAAAGTTGAAAACCAACATAAAGTAACCAATAAACTAATTCAGAGCATGAATGAAATATTTACTAAAGGGATAAATAGTTTAAGAAGAAAATAGAACTTCTGGAAATGAAAGATTCATTTAGGGAAGTACAAAATACAGTGGAAAGTTTTAACAACAGACTAGATCAAGCACAGGAAAGAATTTCAGAGCTTGAAGACTAGGCTTTTGAATTGACCCAGTCAGTCAAAAATGAAGAAAAAAGAATCAAGAAGAATGAACAAAGTCTTCAAGAATTATGGGATGATGTAAGATAATGGACATAAGAATTATAGGTTTCCCCAAGAGACAAAAAGAAAAAGTAAAAAACATGGAAAATTCACTTGAGGGAGTAATGAAGGCAAACTTCCATGGTCTTGTTAGAGATTTAGACATCCAGATATAAGAAGGTCATGAAACTCCTGGAAGATTCGCTGCAAACAGGACATTTCTGGTGCACGTAGTCACCAGACTTTCCAAAGTCAAAGTGAAGGAGAGAATCCTACAAGCTGCAAGAGGAAAGTACGAAGTAACTTGCAAGGGAAACCCATTGGACTAACAGTGGATTTCTCAGAATGATCTTTACAAGACAGAAGGGAATGGGATCTTCAGTCTTCCTAAACAGAATAACTGTCAACCAAGAATTTTGTATCCTGCAAAACTAAGTTTCTTGAATGAAGGAGAAATAAAGTCTTTCCCAGACAAGCAAAAATTAAGGGAATTTGTCACCACTAGATCTGCTCTGCCAGAAATCCTTAAAATTGCCATACACTTTGAACATCACTATTGATACTCATCCGTGTAGAAACAACCAGAAGTAAAAAAACTCACTGCTCTTATAAAACAGTAACATAAGGTAGCAAACAAAGTAACTAGGCAGTAATCAACATGATTACTGGTATAGTATCTCATATATCAGTATTAACATTGAATGTAAATGGTCTAAATGCCCCACTTAAAAGATATGGATTGGTAGAATCAATAAAATAACACAATCCAAGTATATGCTGTCTCTAAGAAACCCAAACATGTAAAGATACTCATAGATTGAAGGCAAAGGGGTTGAAAAAATATTCTACATGAATGGAAACCTAAAGTGAGCAGGAGTAGCTATTCTTGTAACAGATAAAACATACTTCACATCAACAACAGTAATAAAAGACAGAGATGGATATTAGGTAATGATAAAGGGATCAATTTAATAAGAAGATATAACAATCCTAAATATATATGCATCTAAATCTATTGAAATAAAAAAAAAATGATGTTTCCAACTGGGCATGGTGGCTGGCACCTATAATCCAAGCACTTTGGGAGGCCAAGGTGGGAAAATTGCTTGAGACCAAAAGTTTGAGAACAGCCTGGGCAACATAGCAAAATCTGTCTCTACATAAAATTTAAAAATTAGCCAGGTGTGGTTACACATGCTTATAGTTCCAGCTACTCAGGAGGCTAACGTTGGAGGATTGCTTGAGGCCAGGAGTTGGAAGTTGCAGTGAGGTATAATGGTACCACTTTACTCCAGCCTGGGCAACAGACTCTGCCTCAAAAAAAAAAAAAAAAAAAAAAAAAAAAAAAAAAAAAAAAAAAAAAAAAAAAAAAAAAAAAAAAAAAAAAAAAAAAAAAAAAAAAGGAAAAAAAAAAGGAAGAAATGATATTTCCCTAACTATTGATGTGCAAAAACATTCAAATATATTGTTAAGCAAAACAATGAAATGTTAAGTCAGAATAAATCGTATAATCCCGTTTTATAAAACACAAACCTGCAGATATATATCCACTCAAATAGATGTATATATGTACTTGGGTAGAAAAAGGTCTGAAAAAATATAAATCAGGTGTTGATGAGTTCTTGCTACTTGAGTAGTATTTTATTTACTCATTTTTTGTTTGTATCATCTAATTTTTTTGCAATAGACATGCTATGCTTTTGTAATAAGAAAAATAATAAAAGAAAAGCTTTTCAAAAAAACCCCACAAAATACAAATATAAAGCCATAAAAATGTTTAAACATAATGCTCATAATTGTTCGGTTTGTACAGTTTTGCCCAATTATTGTTTTGATTCACTGGCTGTCTGCCAGTGCTCCATGTTCAGGGTTCTGAAAGTTAATTTTGTCTTCATTTGCTATTGAGTTAATTGGATAAAAAATGAGTTCAGAACTCACAGCCACTTAGATGAGAATCAAGAAATGTCATTTGAAAGTGGTTCTTTCATAAGGCCACTGAGAAAGCATTGCGAACAGATCATGTATTACCTTGAATTGCATACATTGCTATTATTATGTCTGTAATAGTTGATGCCAGTACTTTCATGGTATAATTTTAAAATTCAGTTTTAATTTCAGAAATTTTTCTACAATACCTAACCCTTTTGAAGACTCCCTACTTTCTGGCAATAGTTTCTTAATCATCATGCTTCATATACTCATATTGAGTTTATTTTATTTCTCCTTAAAGTCCACACCCAGATTTGAGATCTGCATTCTGGGACGTATAAGCTTACTTGATTTTATAAAGACATAATATTCTAATTCAAATTTGTGTCCGTTTTAAACTTAATCTAATCTCTGACTATAGCTTCTCTAATTAGGTATAACTAAAATAAAATTTGAAGAAAGAAAGTTTGTTCCATTATGCTGAATATCATTCCCAAGTACTTTTTGGAACGTTAATAAGTTATGTAACAAAGTCTTCATTTGGAAAAAATATCAATTGAATCAAGAGAATATCTTCAGTTCTGTGAGGAAGATCAAATCAGTGCCATCTGTAAGAAAAATGTTATTAATTGTGCTTCATCTTTCAAGAATCGCTTTTTTATTTCTCCATCTTGTACTTGATGTTCAGAATGTGCCCTCTCGATTTCAGGTCACTCAGATGATCTAAGAATTATGTGCTGTGGGACTTCCAATAATAAAATGCCAGAGGAAAAGGCATTTCTTCACGTACTTTGAAACCCAAAACTCTTTAAAAATTTAGGTTCATAGTACTTCAGATATAATGAGAATTCACAAAAGAAAAATAGTCTTTCTATAAGCTTTATTGTTCTGTAAAAACAATATTTTTGAGAGGAAGCAGGAAATTGCTGAAGCAACCTAAGAAATAAGGGATGATTTAGCTTGGTGATTTCCCCAGGTGATTATGATGAATGCTAATAAGACTGCAGACTACAAATAAGATAATGTAACACAACGAGGATTTTATAAAAGTAAAGAATAAAGGAGGCACTCAAGGAATCAAAGAACACATAAGGTCCATCTGGATGATCTTTTTATCCTTAAGACTAAATTTTAATTAAAAATTAGATCTACAAAGGGAATTCTAAGTAACTATGCCCCACAAATTTAAACAAGGGAAAAATAAGTAGATATCTAAGAAAATGTTTCCCTATAAAGTAGAAAAAAGGATAAACTTTGAAAAATGGGGAAAAAAAGAAAATATATCCAATGAAATTAATTTAAATAGAATAAATAAAAATAAGTCAAGCTATGTTAACTTGCTTGAATTTCTAGTTACTTTGCCCATTTTGCCTGTCTTTGCCTGAAAAAGCCATCCACAGTGATCATATTTAAACTACGTTTTACAACAAAATTGGTTAATGGACTAGGGTTTGAACCCGTTTGTGGAGGGCAGACGTACTTGTTCCTCTCACTGCTTGAAACTCTCAGAAGAGTGAAAGCTTCAGTTTCAACCCTTTTTCTCTGGTAATACGAACATTTTATAGACAATTTTTCCCTAAGGAAAAATTAACTGTCTTTTCACAACTAGGCAGGAAATTATCTTTTGATGCAGTGATCATGATATTGGAAAGTGTCAAATTTAAATAAATAGTCTATGTGTTGGTCTGTTCTCCACCATTTGGCTGAAAGAAGTGTCAACAGCACCTCTTACATAGAGGTTCCAGTATTTGGATTCTACCTGCATTTGAATCAGCACATATTTTTTTCTTTGTCATTAAATTCACAGTATAAGAGTTCTTTATTAGTAACGTGCTGGTTTATCACAAAATCCAATTATATCTCTGATTAAATTGCACACTGCCCACACTGTGCTTTAAACCAATTAACTATAAGGACAAATACAAAAAAACATCATTACTAATTATTAAGGATACATTTTATGTTTCTTGATTCTTTCTATTAAAAATGTATTTATGGACTAAATAAGGGGATGGAGAACATTTTCATGTTGGAAAGCCACATTAATTTAGCTGTAATCAAATAAGATTGCATTCAAGAAACTTCAATTAGATGTACTTTAAAAAGTTTTATTTTGTAAAAATCTAACTACCATGTACTTAATAATTTCAAAAAATGAAACCTACATGTTAATTTTAAAGTTAACTAAACTTTTAATGACTTTGTTCTTATCTGCTTTTTGTTGGAAAGGATTTGAATATTTGGTTGCAGCATGGAGGTCTGCAGTTCCAGTTGACGCTCTGGATGGGTATCAGTCATTTGTGACCTTAAGGGCACCTTAATTTGAGTTAGGTAGAAGAATGTAGATTCATGGAAATAAATGGTTGAAAAGCAAGAAAGTATTTTTCAGGCATATTGCTCAAGGTGCGGGTATTCTACTACAATTTTCCGTATTTCAATTGGATCTTTCTTAGCATCAAACAATGACTTTAAAAACTCATCTACTGAAAGCTTGATCAATTCCATCTGTAGTTCTTTGGGTGCCTTGGGGATCTCAACCAGGTAAGGCTGAAATGCTAATCTGAGTGTGATGTCCTGATTCTCAAAGTCAGTGAACCATTGATTATATTCTCCAATTACTAGATCTATACTAGCTGCGTATTCTTCAGATGAGTCACAAAGATCACCCTGCTCAACAATAACCTTTGCTAACTGGGGAAAATGTTCATCTGAAATTTCCTTTTGAAGAAGTGTTTTGAAAAAAGATAGCTGCTTTCAAAATGCTTGGATTTTTTGCCACATATCATATATAGACTTAGTTTTATCGTGCAAAGAAATATTCAAGTCATTTTGATTTGACATGATATCACAAAGAAATGCTGCATTCCTATATAAATCTTTTTTCAATAATTCATATTGCTGATTCTGCTCTTCATAAAATTTAACTATCTGTTCTCACAGAGATAAAATTATGGCTAACACCTGTTCCTGCAATAGCCGACACATTTTAGAATGATATGGCAAATCTACACTGAATACCTACCTCACTGTTCAACTTTAGCATGTTATGAAACTGATGATGTCGTGTTGCATTTATACAAAAACAGCTAATACTCACAACTTATTGCAGAGTGATACTTAAAATAGTAGCTTTATGCTGGGCGCGGTGGCTCATGCCTGTAATCCTTGCACTCTGGGAGGCCGAGGCGGGTGGATCGCTCAAGGTCAGGAGTTCGAGACCAGCCTGAGCAAGAGTGAGACCACGTCTCTACTAAAAATGGAAAGAAATTATCTGGACAACTGAAAATATATATATAGAAAAAATTGGCCGGGCATGGTGGCACATGCCTGTGGTCCTAGCTACTCGGGAGGCTGAGGCAGGAGGATCGCTTGAGCCCCGGAGTCTGAGGTTGCTGTGAGCTAGGCTGACGCCACGGCACTCTAGCCAGGGCAACAAAGCCAGACTCTGTCTCAGAAAAAAAAAAACAAACAAAAAACAAAAAACAAAAAAAAAAACAGTAGCTTTAGCACAGAGATTTTGCTGATGTAAGATACAATGAAAAGAAATGAGAGCATCTGGATCTGTTAATACTTTTTTTATCTGTCCAATAAACCCTTCATATTTTCTTGTCATGCAAGGTGTACCATCTGTATGTACACTCACTAAATTTACCAAATTCAGTCCAACTTCATGACATTTATCTTGAAAGTTCTTGAAGATATCTATTCACTGTGTTCTACTCGCAAGAGTGCCCAAAGCAAGTAACTTTTCATAGCAAAGAAAATATTCTGTTATGACCCAAATGAAGTATAAAACCTGTGATGAGCCAATAGCATCAGCTGATTCATCCAAAGTGATCGAACAGTAGGTATTTTCCTTTTGAAGAATTGCATTAGGTTTCCTGTTAAGTTGAAGGCTAATTCATGCTGCTGATCAGTTATGGTTCTCCTTGAAAGAGGCAGTTGTTTGTACTTTGAAACAGTACTGGGGTTTAAGCATCCTATAGTTTTGGCAATGCATTCTTTCACAATTTGTACATCACTGAATGGCTTCCCTTTTCCCCCCAAGTATATAAGCTACTTTATAAGTTGCTTCAGTGGCATTATTTCCAGGTCTCATTGCTGTTTGAAAGAATTGTCTTTGCTTTTGCTTTTCATCTTTTAATTTCTGCAATACAACCTTTAACATCTCTCCCTCTAATTCAAAATATTTGTGGTCCTTATGAGTACTACAGTGTTGATGAGCACTGAATTTCTTTCATATTGTAGCATCACAAAGCAAGAAAATCATCTTAGCTTTAGCAGAAACAAGATAGTATTGCAATTCCCAATCCTCATTAAAAAAATCTCTTCCTTCAGCGTTCTGTTGGTCTTCTTGATGAACTGTTAAGCAGACCATTGAGCTGTGCAACTATTCACAAATTCCACTTCAAACAGAAACACAGTGCACCATTGTCAAAGCTGATAACATATTGGCATACTCAACCCTTATAAATTCTCGTCAACTAGCCTCATGCAATAGTGGCACCAGACAGGTGGGAGAAGTTAGAACTAAATTATGAGCATAGCAGCCATCAATTTATTTATTATTTTATTTTATTTTATTTTATTTTACATGGGTACAAATGTTTTGGTTACATGGATTGCTTTTGTACAGTTGGGGTCAAAGTTACCAGTGTGCCCATCACCCTGATAGTGTACATTGTACCTGTTAGGTATGATTTCACCCATCCCCTCCTCACCTTCCACCTGCTTGATTTCTGCTGAGTTTTACTCACATCTGTGCACATGAGTACTAATCAGTTAGTTTCAATTTAATAGTGAGGACATGGATTGTTTTCCATTCTTGTGATACTTCACTTAGGAGAATGGTCTCCAATTCCATCCAGATTGTTGTAAAAGGTATGAGTATTACTCCATGGTATACATCTACCACATTTTATTAATCCACTCATGTATTGATGGGCACTTGGGTTGATTCCACATCTTTGCGATTGTGAATTGTGCTGTGAGATTTTTTTAATGAGGATTGGGAATTGCAATATTATCTTGTTTCTGCTAAAGATAAGATGATTTTCTTGCTTTGTGATGCTGCAACATTGGAGTGCAAGTGTCTTTGTGATACAATGATGACTTTTTTCCTTTGTGTAAATACCCAGTAGTGGGATTGCTGGATCAAACAGTAGGTTGACCTTTAGTTCTTTGAAGAATCTCCATACTATTTTCCATATAGGTTGCATTGGTTTGCCGTCCCACCACCAATGGACACATGTTCCTTTCTCTCTGCATCCAGGCCAGCATCTATTGTGTTGGGACTTTTTGATAAAAGCCATTCTCACTGGGATTAGGTGATATCTCATTGTAGTTTTGATTTGCATTTCCCTAATGATTAGTGATGTTGAGTAAGTTTTTTCATGTCTTTATTGGCCATTAGTCTATCTTCTTTTGAAAAGCTTCCGTTCATACTGTTTTCCTACTCTTTAAGGGGTTGATTTTTTTTCTTGTTGATTTGTTTGAGTTCTTTGCAGATTCTGGTTATTAGCTCTTTATTGGATGTATAGCGTGCAAATTTTTTCTCCCATTCTGTAGGTTGTCTGTTTCCTCCTTTGATTATTTCCTTGGCTGTACAGAAGCTTTTAATTTAATCAAGTCCCATTTATTAATTGTTTTTGTTGCTATGATTGCCTTTGGGGTCTTCTTCATAAATTCTTTGCCTAGGCCAATATCTAGAAGAATTTTTCCACCATTTTCTTCTACAATTTGTATGGTTTCATGTCTTAGGTTTAAATCTGTTATCTATCTTGAATTAATTTTTGTGAGTGGTGAGAGATTTGGATCCTATTTCAAGCTTCTACAAATGGCTATCCAATTTTCCCAGCACCACATATTGAATAGCAATTCTTTTCCCCAGTGTATATTGTTGTCTGCTTTGTCAAAGATCAGATGTCAATGCGTGGATGGTTTTATATCTGGTTTCCCTTTCCTGTTTCATTGGTCTGTGTCTCTGTTTTTGTGCTGGCATCATGCTGTTTTGGTTACTATAGCCTTGTAGTATAGATGTAAGGATGGTTCAACATATGTAAATTCATAAATGTGATTCACCACACAAACAAGCAAAAATAAAGATCTTACAATCATCTCAACATATGCAGAAAAAGCATTTGACCAAATTTAGCACCCTTTTATGATAAAAACTCTTAACTAAATAGGTATAGATGGAACATATCTCAAAATTATATAAGCCATATATGACAAATGCACAGCCAATATCATGCTAAATGGGGAAAAGTTGAAAGAAAGCATTCCCACTTAGAACTTGCACAAGAAAAGGACGTCCACTGTCACCACTCCTATTCAACATACTGCTGGAAGTCCTAGCCAGAGCAATCAGGCAAGAGAATGAAACTAAGGGTATTCACATGGGGAAAGAGGAGGTCAAATTATAGCTCTTTGCTGATGATATGGTCTTATATCTAGAAATCCCCAAAGATTCCACCAAGAGACTCCTGAAACTTATAAACAAATTCAGCAAAGTCTCAGGTTATAAAATCAATGTACACAAATTAGTAGCATTCTTATACACCAACAACAGTCAAACGGGGAATCAAATCAAATACACAATACCTTTCACGATAGCTACAAAGAAAAAATACCTAGGAATATATTTAACCAAGGAGGAGAAAGATCTCTATGAAGAGAACTATGAATTGCTGAGGAAGGAAATTGTAGATGATGTAAACAAATGGAAAAACATATCATGCTTATGGATTGGCAGAATAAACATTGTTAAAATGTCCATACTACCCAAAGTGATTTACCAATTCAATGCAATCTTCATCAAAATACCAGCATCATTTTTGAAGTTGTAGAAAAAAGAATTCTACACTATAGAACCAGAAAAGAGCCTAAATAGCCAAAGCAACCTTAAGCAAAAGGAACAAATCTGGAGGCATCACTTACCAGGCTTTAAGCAGTTGTCAATTTAGCCCTTATGGCTTACTAATGTTGTAATTGTGCCAGTGAATCTGGGGTGATTATTTCATCGAAACTTATTTTATTGTTTTTTATTTTAAATACATTCATTATAAAAATAAAATAAAAAGATAAAAGATAAGCAAAAATGTATTAATAAAAAATTTGTTATGTAAAATTTGAATTTGGTCAAAAGGCCATACTTAAGAACCTAAAAGGCCAGATGTGACCTTAAGGCCACAGGTTCCCCACCCCTGGAATAGATAATTTAAGGTTCTGGTTTTGGAGCTAGATTATCAGGTGTTAAATATTGCCTTTGTGAACAAATCACTTTGCCTGTCTGTGCCTCAGTTTCTGTATTAGCAAGTTGAGGTTGGTGTGATAATTAGGTAGCTTGAATCATGTAAGTGTATTCAGCCCTCAAAAACACTAGTTATCAAAAACTTGATTTATTATATGGTTTAAAAAGCATTACTTTGAATGGAAAAGATATGGTACGTATTAATTACACATTGACTCACTCAATAAAGGTTGTTCTTTGCATGTGATTAATTGACATCTCAAGTTTAAAAAAAGTTATACAACCAAGAGAACAAATATTTTTTTTCTGACTACCAGCATTACTAAGCATCAGCAGCACATAATAAAGTAGTTTTTAAAAATACTAAATTTCATTCTGTGAGACAAATGTGACATCTTCGAAGTGGATGATTTCAACATTATTTCTATGAAGGATGGCTACATCTTTAACCTGGGAAGATATAGGTACTTTATAGCTTATATATACTACACCAAGTCACCAGGAATTATTAATAACTCTGAATGAAGAAAAAATACTGTCCTCTAATGGTTCCCATGTAGATGCTCTCTGCTGTTGCATTTGGTCTTAGGCACAGGAGACAGAGGAATCCTCCAGCCCTGTCTCCTATGTTGTGCGGTAGAGGCTGGTGCTACTTGGATGTTCAGGCACATCACTCAAAGCTGCATCTCTACTTGAGGCAAGCTTCACATGTAGGTGGAACCCCTCTGCAATACCATTTGAAGAACAACTGAAACTTGGAATCAAAATGAATGAGCGTTCATTAGATATTTATAGTAAAAACACATTTGAACATTGAAAACCCCATTAGTTATACTTTATTTCAGCAAATTAGATGAAATATAGACAGCATTTCTAAATCTTACATAATGAACATTTCCCTTTTGAAGAAAAATATTCTCATTTTAACTCAAAAATGTTCTTTTATGATTCTGCTGAAATATATCAAATATTATAAATGCTATATACATATAATTTTATATAATTATATAATCAATCAAATTGCAAATTAAACAAATTCTTATTAACCTGATATGCTGGACAATGGTTTGCTAAGACTAAATAAACATTTAACTTTGAATATGGTCCTGGCCACTATGGCATAGGAGCTTGAAGTCATGATTTTACTTATTGTGTACCATGTATAATGTGATGATGATTTGATTTTTGATTTTCATACTACATTTTTTCAGTTTTAACTTCCAAAAAACTCTGTTCACATAATGGAGCCTCGTATGCCTAAAATTTTCTTTTATATATTGAAGTCATTCTCCATTCTTTTAGAATGAGCTTGACTCATTTAAGTAGCACCACTCGGTCCTAAAAGAATGGTAAGTGCAAGGCTGGGTGCAGTGTCTTGTGCCTGTAATCCCAGCACTCTGGGAGGATGAAGTGAGAGGATTGGTAGAGGCTGGGAATTTGAGACCAGCATGGGCAACATAGTGAGACCCCGTCTTTCCAAAAGAAAAAGAAAAAATGACCCCACCATGTTGAGCAGAAATTGTTCTCCTCACCTTACCCTGCTCATTGTTTGCCCATTGGTGTCTACTCTACTGAGCCTGGCACTCAGCAAAGACATATGTGGGCTCTATGTAGATCTGCACATTCCTGGAAATCCTTTTTTACAGAGCTGCTCCCTTTCCTGAACTCTTTCCCACGTCCAGGCACCTCAGCCTCCCTGAGCCATAATCACCATCTTCTCCAACTCGGAGAAGCCATGAGGGTTATGTTGCTTCTCCCTCAAACCCCGTGCATCCACAGCTCAGAAATTGCTTCCAGGCATAAAGCCGGTGCAACCATATGACTAATCTCATTTGTTCATTTCTCTCAAGGATCACAGTCATGAACCCCCTTTGTCCAGTGTCTAACAAGAGTTATTTCATGTACGTTTCCAGTTTTCTACTTGTGCTGGCAGGCTAAGTTTGGTGCTTGCAATTCCATCATCACCAGAAGTAAAAACTGAATGGAGAAATAGGAATATGAAGTAATCTAAAGAAATAAAAAAAACCCACTCAAGATAAAAATGAAAGTACATCAAACACAAAAATGTTAGTTATATACAAAAAATATATATTTATCTATTTCTCCAATGGATACACTCTAAATGCTGCACCTTGGGTAGCACTTGTATTGAAACAATATTTGTAGAAAGAAAAAGACTATATTAGACATTTCTCAGTTTCTATGTTTTGCAACAAAGCTATCTAAGTAAATAAAATAGGAAACATCAAAATTATACTATTTTGGGAGGGTAAAACCCTAAACCGTAAATAAATCATGGTTTCTTCTTACATTTTAAAAATATAATTGTAATGTAAAAATACGAAACTGTTACTCTGGATTATACTCAGTGTATTTTCTTTCATTTCATGTATGCACACTTGCATTCCAATTAGATTTAAAGATTTTACCTGATTTACTAATTGAATAGGATCAAATTAGTTTTAATAATGTGTTTATAATATTTTTAGCACTGGCATTATCATAGCAAACAATGATTGAGTCTATTTTCCGCTTTTGACAAATCATGTTATCACTGCTTATTTCTGCAATATAACAGGCCACATGCATCACACACATAAAGTAAAACTGAAAATTTTCCTTGAAACGCAGGAAATTTTTTAAATTTAAATTTGAATTGAAGTAAAATTAGTCTCAAGTTGGCTTGTTTAGAAGTGAGATAATAAAAGTCTAAAATAAGACAATAATGACAGGATGAGGCAGGTTTGAGGCACATTTGAGATGTAAGTAGGTGTCCTTAGGAAGTGACTGAAAATGATGAAATACAGTGAGAGAAGTAGAAGACAGAGGTAGTGAAAATCACAGCATTGGGTGTCACATGAAATTGAGATACAATTCTGTATTTGCCACCTGACAACAACAGGACCCTAGAAAATTGGTTTAACCTCACTTACCCATATTTTTCTTATTGTGTGAACTGGAGTGGTTGAGGTAATTAAATGAGATAATGTTCCCAAAGCACTTAATGATCCCTAGATTATAGTGAATGTTCAATAAAAAGTAGATAATACATTTATGACAGTGATGATGATGGTGATGGTGGTGGTGGTAGTGATTAGAAAATAACTGAAGGCTTTCAGTTTAGGATACTTTGTGTCATAGGGGGAAAAATAATCTGGAATTTTGGAGATAAGATTGCTTCAATGTCGGTAAAATATCTGGATTAATCTATAAGGGAAATTAAGGCTGGTGGTAAAAATTCTAGTCACCACTGAATAGTAGTAGCTGGAGTCATTATCCAAGACAAGTGTGTTGAACGAGACAAAACAATGACTGAGAAACATGGGGAATGATTGTATTGAAAGAAAGAAAGAGTTCTCATGGAGTCAGAAAAAAAAAAATAAAAGACAATATTATCACAGAAGCGAAGGAACAATAATTGATTAAAAGAAGATTGAAGTGCCAAATGATGATGACATCTCAAGAGAGGGAAGACAGAGGAAATGTTTGGATTTGGCAATCAAGAGATCCCATTAATTATCATGAGAGCAAATTTGTTTTGAGTGGGGATGAATAAAGATAAGGTAGTTTTGTTGAGGACTGAATGAAAATACAAAAAAAAAAAGATAGCAAAAATAGATTAATCTTCAAAACATGCCCCCTGTTAGCCCACTTTTGCGTTTAGAGAAACAGAAGCACCGAGAGATTAATATGCTCTCCCAGGATTAATTCATAAGCAGTGGAACCAATATTTAAATCCTATTCTCTTTAGAGCAGTTAAAATCACAGCCCTCATTAATATGTTCTATTTGCAATTAACTGTAACAAAATTAATTTATCAACGTATAATGAAAAACAGATGAATTTCTCTTGGTTTATAGACATGTTCTAATCTATTTGTGTTAGACATTAACTCCATTAGAAAGTGACTGTCAAGGGGGAGAAATTGCTCTAAAATCCTGGCAAAATCTCACTTAGCCACACGTAAATAATTAGATTAGAAGATTGTTTTACTGTTGGTGCCACTTCGAATAAAGAAATTTCTGTGAACAAGGAACCTAGCATCATTGGCCAAAGAAAACTGTTTCTGTAACTCTTAACATTGAAACTGTCAATCAACTTTGAATTTTCCCCTTGACATGCCTAGCACAGTCCAATTGAATGGCACCTGTTCTTTCGGGGATTACAAAAGCAATTACTCTCAGCCTCTGTTTACCCCCACCCTTCCTGTAGCCCAGAAAGTAGTCGTTTATCCAATCACATTAATTATGATGATAGGATAATTTCCTCAGAACTGACCCCAGAGATTATATGATTGAATCTCAGAGATGGCTTGGAGGAATCATTCATTGGCTAAACTGTTTTAGGATTTCTCTAATTCGTCAGGCCCGTGCCAGACCAGTTATTAACCTCCGAGACAAACAAATACCAGAAGCTGACTTAGCCCTAAGACTCTTTTATTTTTATTCCACAGGACTATAAGTAAACATGTGGTATATGGTATCATCCATGCCAAAAAGAAATGAGGGAAGATAATGAAGTAGAGATAGGGACTTTCAATTTTCTCAAAAAGCTTTATAGGGAAAAATAATAAAACATTAAAAGTTTTATAGGGGACATTTTAGAAATTAATACATACTATTATCTTTGAAGTATTTAGGCCTTCCGCATGCTTAAAGGGACAAGCAGACTCCAGCATTAATACTTCAGCGTCTAATAGAGTAAACTAATAGTCAATTAGTAGTTTGTGTCTGATATTAAAAATAAACATAAATTTACACACACATACGTATAGAATGGTATGACATGCAAACCTTTTTCATGTATACACAATCTTATTAGATTTTGCCAAAATGTAACCAAAACTCTTCCACACACCCCCCCAACAGACATCAGTCCTAAATAAATTAACAGGCACATTTACTTAAGTCATCAAAAAAATAATTCACTCTTCTAAATGTATCCAGCGAATATAGTTGAGTGCTGACACTTTATGCCAGGCTCTATCCTAAGCAGCAAGGATTCAATAGGAAAAATAATAAACAAATTGCCTGCTTTCATGGAGCTCGTACTATAGTTTGCAGACTGGGAAATGGAAGAAAAAAATGCAAATACTAGACCTAAAATTTTGCCTTTAGAAAATCAGATGGAGATAAAGATAAAAGGAAAAAAAAAATAAGTAGTAGGATGCTACTGGGAAAAATAAGGTGGGCGGGAGGTGATAAGAAGTATTAATATATAGAGGCGGTGAAATGGCTGAAGTTGGTATTTAACATGCCCATGGATTAGTCATGTAGATGAGGAGAGTGGATGGGGAGGAGAAAATGAGATTGGATTCTGAAAAGCCTTATGAGCTCACTTGAAGTTAAGGGTCGTAAATTTAGAGTGAAACCACTTATTGTACTTGAGGATTTTCAACTGTGTCTCTCCCTGCATAGGCAAAAGTTGTAATTCAGCCAGGAATACTGACATGCTTTGTATGTTCAATGAAGAGAGGCAGGGCCAGGGGATTTGGAAATATATGCCATGGAATGATGACAGCTACAGACGAGGAAATCCAAACAAGAGAAGGAGGAAAGTGAAGATATAGAATAGAGTCAGTGAGGAAATGGCGATGAAGTATAGGTCAAAATAAGTTAAAGAATTACTAGAGTCAGAGTCCTAGACAGAGGAAACTAGAAACAGAAAAGGTTGGGATGTTCACTATTTCAATTATAGATGGAGTGCAATTATTGGTTATAACATAGCCTTCATTGTGAACTTGGCAATGAGAGGCTGACGCGGAATGGAATATAAGATTGTTATAGTGGAAATTGTCAAGGAATGGAGAGCCTGGGGTATTGAATGTATTACCTGAATGGATATTGAGATCACCAAGAAATATGAGATAACATTAAATAGAATTGGATACAGAAGTTAAAATCTTCACAAAATGAGGGGGACTAATGGTGAGCTCTACTGATTGACTAAAACATGAGCAGAGAGCAGTTTCTATAAACTGTAAATTTCAGTAGGTGCTACTGGAATGGACTTCCAGGAGTGGGCTTTAAGAGAGAAGAGTCTAGCAGTGGCAATAAGGAGCAAAGAAGAAATGTCTCTATTTAAGTCCCAATGCAATGGCAATAGTAAGAAATAAATCAGCCACCACCTGAGAGATCTGTAAGGGAAGTGGTGTTTTAGAGGGAATAGGTTAGGTTTTATTTAGCGTGATACATGAAAAACATCCAGGGGATAAGATGAGGGAATAGGAGATTCTGTTATTGATTAATTATAAGTTTCAGAAGGGAAAGCATGTGGTTTGGTATGGTGAGTTAGGGGTGAGGACAAGAGCCACGTGAAGATGTACAGACTCATTGGAGAATGCAGTACACGTGATGACCTGGAAGTTGTAGGCTTTTTATTTACCAATATAAACAGGAATAAAAAAGAATGACTGATTAGTCCTAATGATCAGAGAGGCAGGTTGTGAAAGTGAGGCTGCTTAAGTTGGAGTGGGAGGGGACTCATATACGATGGTCTGAAAGTCTTGGCAGGAATTGGCAAAATTCTGGGCTCCTTCTTAATCCTAGTTGATTTAGTCGTGACGGCCATGGAGGGCCATTGTTACAGAGGACACAGAGCACAGAGAACTGCTATCTTAGGAAACTATTCTAGGATACAGAATACAAGTTTATTATATGACTCTTGTTTACGCAGGTACCAAACAGAACAGGGGTAGCACAGACCACCATGAACTAAAAACTTATGAGCAAGTAAGTTTATCCTAAAGTTGTAAGGATTGTTCAACATTAGAATAGTTTTCGGTGTAAATTATAAGGTTAATAGAAAGGAGGAAAGTCACAGGTTTTTCTCAAAGGAAGGTGGAAAGCATTTTATAAATTGCAACACTTTTCATGATTTCAAACAGTAGAAACAGAAATAAATTTGCTTAAAATAATAAAGGTTAGCTATCAGAAACTGATAACAAATATTATGCTTGATATTTTAGTACAAGAACTTCCATGAAAGTAGAAAATAGGTAGTTATTCCCAAATCAATGCAAGCATTTATCATTATACTACAGATACTGATCAATAAAAAAACAAGAAGAAAAGACTAAACTTTAATATTAGAAATAAAATGGCATACTGTTCGTATTTGCAGTTGCTGTTGTTGTCTACCTAGAAAATTCAAGAATCAATTGCCAAACTAATAGAGCTCATCAAAATGGAAAGACACAAGAACTGCAAATGAAGAATAAAACACATTCTTATATAGAATAATGATCAATTAGGAAATACAACTAAATCCAATTTAATATTTTATTTTATTTTATTTTATTTATTTCAGTATGTTACGGGGCTACAAATGTTTAGGTTACATATATTGCCTTTGCCCCACCTGAGTTAGAGCTTCGAGCATGTCCATCCCCCAGATGGTGCGCACCGCACCCATTAGGTGTGAATATCTCCCCTCCCAACTGCCCGACATCCGATGAATGTTACTGCTAAATGTGCACGAAAGTGTTGATTGGTTAATACAAATTTGATGGTGAGTATATATGGTGCTCGTTTTTCTATTTTTGTGATACTTCACTTAGAATGGGCTCTAGCTCTATCCAGGATGATAACAAGCGGTGTTAGATCACAACTGTTTTTTGTGACTGTATAGTACTCCATGGTATACATATACCACATTTTATTAATCCACTCATGTATTGATGAGCATTTGGGTTGTTTACACGTCTTTGTAACAGAAAAGTGTGCTGTTGTAAACATTCTAGTGCAGACGTCTTTTTTATAGATGTCTTTTGTTCCTTTGGGTAGATGCCCAGTAGTGGGATTGCTGAATCAAATGGTAGTTCTACTTTTAGCTCTTTGAGGTATCTCCATATTGCTTTCCACAGAGGTTGTACTAGTTTGCAGTCCCACCAGCAGCATATGAGTGTTCTTTTCTCTCTGCATCCACGCCAGCATTTTTTGATAAAAGCCATTCTCACTGGAGTTAAGTCATATCTCATTGCAGTTTTGATTTGTATTTCCCTGATGATTATAGATGTTGAGCATTTTTTCGTATATTTGTTGGCTATTAGTCTGTCTTCTTTTGAAAAGTTTCTCTTCATGTCCTTTGCCCACTTTTTAATGAGGTTCTTTGATTTTTTTCCCGTTGGCTTTCCTGAGATTCCTGATAGCAAAAAGAATCCCTTGGAATGAAGTGTATATTCAACAAGAAATGTATGTCTTATATAAAAAGAGAAACTAAAAAACCTTCCTGAATAACAAAAGTAAAAGCCTGAGTAACAAGAAAATTATGTTCATTGATGGATATGTTCACTATTCTAGAGCTGTTACCTCACCCTATGCTAAACAAAAAAATAAAAAAAATTATTAGATTTTTTTTTAAAAAGGATGAAAATTTAAAAATATAAAAGTATATTATAAATTTTAATGATTTAAAGAGTATAGCGATTTCTAGTTCAGTTCAGGGATGTGGAGTGCCAGAAAGAGCAGTGCTTCCACACTTACAAAAAAGTCTGGATAAAATGTCAGTTATAACTTTTTTAGGCCATTAGAAACCTGAGGTTGTAGGGCAAACTCCCACCCCAAATCTAGAGACAGACGGGCATCTCTAGGGGGAAGGAACCAAGCATCCGCTTACTTGGGACAGGTTCTGGTTTTCCCTCTTAAGATTCGTTAGTTTGATTTCTATGTAAATCACTCTCTCTCCTTTGACTGACTTTTTCTCATGGTTATGGGCATATTTTCCTTTGTCATGATATATCTAGTCAATTTTAATGGATGCTAGATAATTCAATCTTATGTTGTTGAGTGTCAGGATTTTTTTTCGTTTTTAACAAGCAGTAGGTGTTATTGGGGTAGTCAGTTAAGTTACTTGTGGTTCAGTTTGATCCTTTCGGGGCTTGAGCATGATTTTTGTTCGGGTGGGTATACACATAGCGGCCTTATTCTGGGGAGGATTTAGCCCCACTATGACAACCTTTTATTCAGCCAGCTCTGCTGAATTCACTGAGTGAACTGTGAGGCTCCCCATTGTGACGAGCTAGAACCGAAAATTCGAAAATTCGCCAGCTCTGAAATCTACTCAACCCACAGCTCCCCAGTTGCTTTTTGGCCAGGTTTCTTGAATTTCAACCTATGCGTGCGCATCTTTGTATTCAACAAAAACTCAAGACTTACTTGTTGCCTAACTTCGATGAGTGTTAACCTGTACGTGCAAACTATTGCATTCAGCAAAGGCTCAAAACTCTTCAAAGACACCTGTTCAAATTTTTGGAACTCTTTTGGCTGGAACTCCACCTGCTATTAATATTTCCAATCACCTCAATGTCACTAACTGCAGTCTCTGTTGCCTCGACTCAGTGGAACTATCCTACTCCCTTGGGAACCCTCCCCTCCTCCCCCCCTCCCCCTCCCCCTCCTCCTCCCCCTCCTCCTCCTCCTCTCTCCAGAATGTGCCTCCAGGATAAAAGCCCAGGACTGTCAAATATTCACTTAGTTTTTTTCTCTTCTCTCAAGGATCATAGTCCTGCAATGCCTATTTTCCAATAGCCACGACTATCATTTCATGTATTTTGCCCAATTTTCCTATTTTTTTATAGCAAGAAAAAAAAATCCAATCCCTGTTACTCCCTCATGTGCAAGAAACAGAAATCTTCTTTTAAAAACAAAACAGAAGCTAAAGCAAAACATACACATTCAAAAACTTGAGATCATTTCTAAATTTTAGGATTTTTACTGTGCCTCAAAATTGATCATGGTAAACAGATGCATTGAAACTCAATGATTGGGAGATACAGAGTCTGAGTGCTCCTGCTTAGTTAACATCCCTTT
This sequence comes from Indri indri, assembly GCA_004363605.1. Lineage (NCBI taxonomy): Eukaryota > Metazoa > Chordata > Mammalia > Primates > Indriidae > Indri > Indri indri. Next base: position 8,935 of record RJWJ010008154.1, on the reverse strand, counting down.
TGTGTTTGAAGTTAAGCTTACCGTAAGTACAGCTTTCATCCCCAGCACTGACCCTGTGATGGGAAGGTCATTTCATTCTGACAGCTGGTAATCAGAGACCTTTTCTTTGTCAGGGAATCATTTGGTAATGTTTAATTCTCAATGCTAGAGACAATTGCATTCTTGTCTTTAGACACTGGACTAAATCATGTCAAATATGCATTTTTCTTTTCAGATTGCTATTGAGATATTCACAATCAACTGATTTCTGACCATCTTCGTGAATGGTACCACATTTGGGCTATATTCACGTGTCTAGTACTTTTTAGCTCACTAGTTAACACATTTATTAAGATATGAAATTATAAAAAATACATTCTAGACTTTTCAGCTTTTTCTTCTTATAGTAGCCCCCAGTTGCCACTTAAATCTACTTAGAATTATATTCTTGAGTTTCAAGAACCTCTTTTTAATTGCTTAAATAATTAAAATGTCAGAAAGCAGAAATACAGCCACACTTTTTATCGAATAGAAAAGTCACACTTAAGAAACCTGAAGTAATTGTATTTTTTCTATAACATGCCTTTGGCTATAAGATAGAATTCTGTCCCTTTGAGGATTTTTATACCCCTTTCATCCCTTTCTTTGGAGAATTTAAATTCTTTTTTCACTGTTCAGAGTCTTCAAGTGTGCCCTGATTGTTATACAAACATCTTCTTAGGATGATGAGTTTTTTAATGCTATTAAAATACAAATACAGTCTCTGAGATTTTATATTGCTTTTTATGAAAATAAAAACAGGAAATAATGGCATTATACAAAATAATATCATAGAAAATATTTCCATATATTAATAATAAGTATTTTTAATGTCACCATGCATGGAAATGAAACAAAATTTCTGATAGATATTACTGTTTTCTATCAATATGATATTTTATGGAAACAAGTTTTGATTAACACTGTGTTATATTTTGCAGCAAAAACAATTATCAGTTTGTGCAATAAATTCGGTTTCAGAGGGTTTATCTACTGTTCCCTGATCAGATGTAACATTTAAAGCTGTTCAGGTAAAATTTTCCCTTTCAGTATCTTCCCCTTCCTCCTACCAACCTCTTCCATAAAGAAACAGAAAAGAAAAGAAATTGTATGTCCCTCAAGCCAATCATTATGAGGTGTTTCTCATTTGGTGAAAGTTATTAATGAGGTACACAAAAAGTATATGTGGCAGATTGCATTATTGGCCCTAATCTTTGATTATCTTTTGTTATGTGACTTTGCAGTTTCTCCCAGTAAAGGACCAGAGTAGATTTCCCCACTCCTTGAGTTTGGGTTCAGTCATATTACCTGCCTTTGGACAAAGCAATGGGGCAGAATTGCTAGTGCCCCAGTTCTCAGCCGAAGCATGAAGAGCTCTGCCATGTGTCTGCCCGTCTGCTCTCTCAGGCCTCCGTCAGCACCGTGAGAGGAGTTTCTCTCAGGCATCTACTGCCACGGAATTACACCTCGACTAAGGAGCAGGAATTTGCACTCTTGCTTCTGTTCTTCAGAAAACACCAGTGCTGCTGGAGACCCCACTCACTGGTGGAGTCCCCTGAGATGCAAAGGAGAGCACAGGACGCTGAGAAGGAAGCTGGGAGCCAACACAACTGCGGTAGAATTCCCACACTCTGAAATGCTCCTACGAGGAAATTTACAGGAGGGACTGTGTTGGAGCTAACAACTCAAATTCATGCATTTAAAATCCTCCCCACCTTGTATAAATTCTTCAGATCCCTTCAAATCATGACCATCTCCATAGTTTCTTTGATGAGTAAAGTTTTTTGCTTTTTGAGTTTTTCTTGGCCAGCTTGTTACCGGCTGTTGAATTCCTTGGATCTTGTCTTCTCACCATCGAAGAATGAAAGCAAGAGACAGTTTTGAAGCATCAAACAGAAAAGTTTATTAAAGTGAAAATTCATTCTTAAAGGGGTGAAGAGCAGGCACACTGTGGCCCTGGGCTTTCTCTGGGTTTCTAATCAGCAAGGGATAGTACACTCCAAAAGGGGCAGGAGCAGGCACATGTCCCGGCAGACAGTGGCACTGGGGTCTCTGTGCCATCTCTTTTTTCTTCTGCCTGGACTCTTCTCCTTCAAGACGTTGTCTCTTTTCCTTTTTTTCTTGACCAATGGGGATGTTGTCTCCTTCCTGCTGTGGGGTGGGGGGCCTTTTTACCAATGTGCCCCATGGTGTTTCTGTTGTTTCTTGTAATAGTTGCACTTATGTTTATCTTGTTGTGGTTACAGTGTGTTCTCTTACTCAGCATCCCATTTGTTGATGGTGCTAGCTTTTACATTTTTCTCTGCTCATGTCTCACTTTTCTTACACTAACATTCTCCGCACGACATGTATAGCTACCCTCGTCTTTCAGTGTGTTTTGTTACTTGGTATCCCGTTTGTTTCCACGGCCCGATCTGTAACTCCTCTGTTCATGCCTCCTATACTATACCTATACTAACAAGCTCACTGACAACTCTCTCTTCTAACCCTATAACTGGCCTTTGGCTTGTGTTTGCCTTGTTTCTCCCAATATCAACAACAAATTAACAATAGGTTCACAACACAAGCAAATAACCTGGTTCAGTCCAGAAAATATCAAGTATCTGATTGATTATTGTCTATTATTGTTGGTTATAGCTTTGCTATTTCCTAGTTTGACAAGCTCTCTGATGCCTAAAAAAAAGGTGCTGCCAGAAAGATATTAACTATGAATTTTTAGAAATAAAATTCTCTTTGCTTTGGTTTCATAACACTGTGACCTGAATAAAATATAATGGTGAACAATATCTTCACCCAAATTTTACTACTGTTTGTTCAGATGGCTAAACTACATTGGAGTAAAGTCCATAATATTTTAGGTAAATATTTTATATTAGCAAATATTTTATAAGATGTAAATTGCCTATCACAATTTTCAAGTCGTTTTAATGGATACTTGATGAGTTGAATCTATCAATGATAATTAAAAGAATGTTTATCCTTTAACTTATAGCTATTCTGCTATACTGAACATTAATAATTAAATGACCATGTCCCAAACCACTCTTTCCAAAGAGTCATGCAATGGAAATAATAAAAAAAGGAAGCATCTGAGTGCTGGAAAAGTAGCATCTTTAATGTCAAGCTTGAAGTGACTCATCTTCCTTCTTGTGCTTGTGGCCATAGTCTGCAGAGAATTCAAGGCAAAAGAAAACTGATTTGCTTGCTCAGAGAAAGGTGGGCAGAGCTGCAGATATCTAAGGCAATTGCCAATACTTAGAGGGAAATGCCCTAGAGAATAGAGAGCCTTTCTACCGGTCCTGTCCCAGCCAATGTGCCCTCTTCCTCCTCTGCAGGCAGAAGAGGCAATTCCTACTGTCTTGTATTTGCATTAGAGAGGAGGTGCTTTTTATCACCCTTCCCTTGCCAAGACACCAGAAGCTTCCCTGAGATAAATATTTCATTTTCTCACTACTAACCTCATCACAGAGCTTCTTCCAGGTCTGAACAAGGACCTCTGTGTACAGATGAGGTTTTGTATTAACATATTTGTAGGGGTGAAGGGAAACTTCCCCTTTCTCCTGAAAGTTCACTGATGGATCAACTCACAATTAAGGCAGATTAATAAGAGAAAGGTTTATTTACCACACGCATGGGAGAACCACAGAGTAATTACTCAATATCCCAGTGAAGTTCACTATACCTGTCCTTTTGGAGGGGAGGGGCAGAAGGGGAGTATAGGTAATTCTGTTTAGGGGGAACAGATGGTGCTAGGGAGGATAAATGGATGGGGGAAGCAGATTGACTTGTAAATGATTCTCTTTGCAACTTAATTTAACCTGAGCAAATTAAATTATCCTGAGAGACAGGAATTACATTTAAATAGTTTAGGCAAGGTGTGGTTGCATTCTTGATCAGTTTTCCTGCAATATACTGAGATAACAGGAAGAGTAAGGGAAGTCAATTGGCCCTTTGATCTTTCCATCAGTCAGTCTGGTTTGTGCAGGTAGAGGGAAAGTCCCCTCCAATGCTTTTTGATCTTGAATGGCCTTTAATTCAAAGCATTCTGCATACCAAGGAGTCATATTTTGGGGTGAAATTTCCTGAGCTCCTTCATATTCAAGTGGGAATCTTGTATTTAGTAAGTATTTAATAAGTAGGGCCTAACTTATTTGATTATGCATTGAAGTTGCAATTATGACACAGCAGTAGAGATCCTTGCAGAGAGCAGCATTTTTCACTTCGTAAAAAATGTGACGATCATTTCCAGGTTCTTCTGAATCATTAGCCTGAATCACACTCAGCTTTTATTTTGCCATGCAAGTTAAAGTTTCTGAAGTACTTGCATTAAAAGAGCATTCATTTATCACTCTTCTATCCTGTACATTTCCCCATCTGAGGAAAGCAATTTGACCACATTACTGTGGAATAATGATGTGTCAAGTTTTCTCCTTAAAATGAAACCATTTGTCATCTTTATGAATATGATCAATCATCACATTCTTATTTTTTAATCTAATTTGGGGAGCCTTTCTAATGATTTTACCTTCATGATACTTGTTGTAATCTTTTTTCAAAGGTAGTATTCAGCAGTGATAATGGTTCAAGATTGTTTTTAATGTTATTTATTTTTAAGTGAATATTTACCAAAAGAATGTAAGGAAAATGGCTATATCATGTTGTCACATATGTAGTTTTTCTTAGGGACAAATTTCATTTCTCATTTTCCATAGTCAGGGAGATTTGTGTAATAATGATACTAATAGTTAACATTTATTAAAGATTTATTAAATACTGTGTGATCTATTTGTTTTACATGGAATAATTCATATTATGCTGATGGCACCCCATGAGGTAGGTACTAATATTATCTACATTTATCAGATGGTTATAAGCTCAGGACAGTTCAGTAATTTTTTCCAAACTTTTAACAGCTATTTAGTATCAGAGACAGGATTTTAACCCATGTATTTTTTCCTCTGGATATTATGCTCATGAACTCTACAGAATTAGGAAAAAAAAAATTAAATCTAGCCTGGAGGCCAACAAATGAATGGAGGAAATTCTAAAATCCAGAGCTAAGGCCAGAAAATTGCTGAAGCCAAAAAGGTAGCTGAAGACAGGATTTATGAGACTACACAACTAAATTTCAAAGGGGACTATTCGTTTGCTGAAAACTGCTTTTCAAGAACCAAGACCATGCCTTTCAAACTGATACTATAAGTTATTTTAAAATACACACACTTGTCTTTAACAGTACTCTCTCTAGACAGAGTCATGTGGTGACTCTTCCACGTTACTGGATGTAGAGGTGATAAGATGTGGACACTTTTAGCATGATAATATGATTAAAATGGGTACTCTTAAAAAATTTAGAAATTTTCCCATAGTAGAGGTAGTCATTGATATATGAAAACAAAATTTTTGGTGACTAAGTTGATGAAAAATATATGTTGATCGATTTGCATAAAATAAATATGTACACAAGGAGTAAAACAAGAGCCCATTATTCAGGTCAGGGGATGAGCCACCAATTTCCAGATCTAGTCAGTCACTGTAAGCAAATAATTTCACCTCTTAGGGTCTTCAGTTTTCTTAACTTAAAAATAAGAGGGCTGGAGATGATTTCTTTCACTTTAAATAGCATATAATTAATCTTCAACTTTTAAAAAGTAGTTCTTTAGATAAAAGATTGTCATGCATTCTGCAGGATGTGTAGATACCTAGTGACATGGGACTGCTGATCTAATTAATGAAAAGTCTATGTTAATTTAATTGAGAGACTGCAATTCCTGAATAAAAATTGACCTAGGAAGTGAGCATTCTCAAAGCAGCATTAATTAATTGGTAATAAGTAGTTCCATTTGATGGAAATGAGTTTAATAGTGATTAGAGGAAATGTGACTCTCCAAGGAAGTCTTTCTATAAAATTGCTTTCCCAGTGAACAGTGAAATATTACAGTCTGGACAGCAACAAATATGTCTTTACTTGGGTTATTTTCATTTCTTTCTTCTTTTTGTTTCTTGCATAGCTCCCTTATCCACCAAATTGTTGTTGCAAATTTGGATGCTCTTTCAGCATGGTGTAGTGATCCAAAAGCCAGCAAACCTGGACCTCTACTCCTGGTTGACATTACAGTTTTCAGATTATTAGTTTATTTGGTTCTAAAAGGAGTTTGATATTTAATATGCATAATTCACCGTGGACATAAAAATTCCTGATCTGATGCATGAGAAGTATTCAAAAAATTAAAAGTGCCTAAGCATTTATTTGTTTGTTTGTCATTCAATTATCAAAACCAACATGAAATGTCCGATTTCAAATCAAAAGTGTAGTTTACTATATCTCAAACAAGAAGCAGTACAATTAATCAAAGTATGCTCCTAAACTATCAACACAGTTTGCCATCTTAACTGGCATAACAGTAGCTTGTTTATGCCAGCAGCGAAGAAGCCTGGAGAGAGATGAAATTGCGAAAGGCATTTTGCATAGCTTGTTGAGAATTGAAATTTTTCCTTACAAGAAATGGTCCAAAGCCTGGAAGAAGTGGTAGTCAGTTGGGGCAAATTCTGGTGAATACAGTGGATGACAGAGAGTTTCCAAATCTGGCTTCTATAATTTGAACAGCATTGTTTGCGTGACATGTGGTCAAGTTTCCAAGTCTGGCCTCTGTAGTTTGAACAGTGTTGTTTGTGTGACATGTGGTCAAGCTTTTTCTTGCAAGACGATTGGCCTACTTCTATTGACCAATCTTGGCTGCTTAATCACAGGCATCCTCATGATTTTGTCCAACTTGTTGCAGTAGACATCTGCTATAATCTATTGACCAGGTTTCAGGAAGCTGTATTGGATAATACCAGCGCTGGACCACCAAACAGACACCATTAGCTTTTTTTGATGAATATTCAGTTTGGACTGTGTTTCAGCACTTCATCTTTATCCAACCATTGTGCTGTATGCTTGCAATTATCAAAAATAATCCATTTTTTCATCACATGTAACAATATGGTGTAGAAATAGTTCACCTTTATGTCATGACAGAAAAGAAAGGCAAGCTTCAAGACAATTTCTCTTCTGATGTTCATTTAATTCATGCAGAACCCATGTATCCAGCTTCCTTACCTTGCCAATTTGTTCTAAATGATCTGATATTATTGGAATAGTAACGTCAAACCTTGCTGCTAATTCACATGTAGATTGAGATGGATTTGCTTCCACTTCAGCCTCAGCTCATCATTATAAACCTTAATCTGAAGTTGTCCACATGGCTCATTTTCAAGATTAAAATCACCAGAAGGGAACTTCTCAAACTATTGAAGTACTGTGCATTCATTAGCCACATCCTTCACCAAACACTTCATTGATATTTCAAGCTGTCTGTGCTGCATTGGTTCCATCATGGAACTCATATTCAAAAATAACATGAATTTTTTACTTACCCATGGCTTCACAAAAATTGCTCTAAAAAAACGTGAAAGATAATCACAAGCCGAACTGTGCGTTTGAAAGACTGAGGATGTACCATCACAATAAAAATAAAACAAGAAGTGTCAAAATCAAATGTCAGAGATATCAACTGTCAAACTTAGCACTTAAGGAAATCAGACATTTCATATTTAAAAACTTAATGTTTACAAGATACGGTGCCAAAGAAGAACAATACAAGTCTTAGTCATGGTGATCTCTTAATTAGGAAAACTAACTGCAATTAGAATCCAATGTGATAAATGCAAAAATATAAGTAGGTAAAATATGCAGCATGAACAAAAAAATTGTGCCTAACTCTATATCGGGTGGAAAGGAAGTAGTTAAGGAAAGCTTTCCAGAAAAGCTAATTCTCAGTTGGAATTTGACATGAAAAGAAATTTTCCCGGGAGACAAGGGAGAGAGGGTATGTGTGGAAAGGCAGGGACTGTGAAGTAGCACAATTCAGGGATTTGCAATTGCTTTCTCATTGCTGAGGTTTTCAGGTTGATGGGAAGCCGTGGAGGATGAAAGTGTGAAGAGTTTTTGCCATGTAGGTGATGAAGACTGGACGGTTTTGATGCATGAGTGTTATGATCTGATAAATGTATTTTAGAAAGGGATATGGGTTATTTTTATATTTCAGTTCTTTATTCTTCCATCGTTTAATATCATCCAACTTTTTATGAGGTGTTTTATACTCATTATCATTGGTGTCTCAGTCTACCCTAATTCCTGCGTTTTAGAAGTTCACATTTCAACTAAAACATTATCAGTTCATATAAAAGAATGCCTAATGACATTTTGTTCTTTATATCAAAAAATTACCAACTTTGAATTACTACTAGACCAACTTTGAAAATTTGTTCACCTCTTATTATTTTCAACTAACTGAACTGAGTGCTGGGATAAATAAATGAGAGAACTCATTCTGTTCTTCAAAAAGGGTGACTACATAATGAGGAAAGGTCAAAGTCAGTAGACAACCAGAGGCATCACTACGGACGAGGTGCAATGGAAGCACAAATCCTCAGCAGACACACGCGCCAGGTGGGGAATAGGAAATGCTTGGAAAAGGCGATTTGAGTCCAATAAGCAGATGGTTAAGTGGGCGAAGTGTGGACACTGGAGGCTAGAGACGCCAAGCTCTGAAAACAGATCGTGCAGCAGTGTGAGTAAGCATCATTTGCAGATGTTTATATTTTCATTTATTCTCCTCTCTGAGTTCAAAGATATTTGATTGGTATTTCTAGAATTGGCTTCATTCATTCTTTAAAAAAAAGAATTAAATTAGTAATGTTGTATACTGTTTAGTGTTTTACTGCTCTCAGATCACATTCGTCATGCAATCCCCACTGTAAGCAAGGATGGTAATTTATACCATTATGTGAGATCAGGAGATTAAAAGTAAACCTTGTTCCTACACTGATAAGAGTTCACCTTCTCCCTTCTAAAACTAAACATAAATAAACA
>RJWJ010008153.1:0-54148 GCA_004363605.1 Indri indri | reverse complement strand
TGGATGGAACTGGAGGCCATTCTTAGTAAAGTATCACAAGAATGGAAAAACAAACACCACATGTACCCAATACTAAATTGAAACTAATTGATCAACACTTATGTGCACATATAGAAGTAAAACTCAAGGGAAATCAAGTAGGTGGGAGGGAGAAGGAGGGGATGGGTAAATCCATACCTAACGGGTACAATGCACACTAACTGGGTGAAGGGCACACTTATAACTTTGATTCAAACTGTACAAAACCAACTTATGTAATCAAAATGTGTGTACCCCTATATAATGCTGGGGAGAAAAAAAGACTTTCTATAGGTAATGGATCCTATTCTGCCCCCTTCCCCTTTTTTTCCTTTCACAGATCCTCATGGGAATCTAGGAATATGTGACGATTTATCTAAGAAACTGGGAAGGCACAAAGAAGAAACCCAGGTGAGAGAAAGATAAGTTTTACAATGGAGATGTAAATGACCTGAAAAAGAATAATGATGGTGATAAAATATGTCAGGCTATTGGATCACTGAGATGTCACCCAAAAGAAACACTAGAGAGTAAGTCTATCAGTGTTTTTCCAGCATCTTCTCAGGAGTTGCTATTTGAAATATATATTGGATTGTTATTATGCTTCCCATTATAATGTTAACACATTTCCACTCCATTCAAACTTCACAAGGAGCTTGAACAGTATGAGTGCCCATATAAAAGTATAAAAAAATGAGTATAGACTTAAACTGTACCCAAAACAGATATCTAGAACACAAAATTTTTTTTCACCTTTGGCTTTAACATTAAACATCATCAAATTAAGAATGAAATCTCAGTTTTTTAAAAAAGAGTTACCTTTTTTCAATACGCCTATGTTACATATTTGTGGGGTACATGTATTTGTTATATGCTTAGAATGTGTAATGATCAAGTCAGGATATTTGAGGCATTCATAATCTTGAGTATTTATCATTTCCATGTCTTGTGAACATGTCAAGTCCTCTTTTAGAGCTACTTTGAAATATATAATACATTATTGCTAACTACAATCACCCTACTCTATTGAACAACAGAATTTATTTCTTCTAACTGTATGTTTACACCCATTTATCAATCTCTCTTCATCTCCCTCTTCTACCCACATACCCTTCCTAGCCTCTAGTATCTATCATTCTAGTCTCTATCTCCATGAGATCAACTTTTTTAGCTACCATATATGAGTGAGAACATACAGTATCTTCCTTTCTGTACCTGGTGATTTCACTTGACATAATGGCCTCCAGTTCTATCCATATTACAGCAAGTGACATGATTTCATTCTTTTATATGGCCTCGTAGTATTCCATTGTGTATATATCCCACATTATCTTAGTCAGTTCTTCCACTGATGGATGTTTAGATTGATCCCATATTTTTGCAACTGTATATAGTGCTGGGATAAACGTGAGTGCAGGACATCCCTTTGATATATTGATTTCTACTCCTTTGGATAAATACCTAGTAGTGGGATTGCTGGATTGTATGCTAGTTCTATGTTTAGTTTTCTGAGAAACCTCCATACTGTTTTCCATAGTGGTTACAGTAATTTACATTCCTACCAACAGTATTCCCTCTTTTCCACATACTTGCATCAGTTATTTTTTAACCTTTTAAAAAATAACCATTCTAACTAGGTAAGATGTTATCTCATTGTGGTTTTGATTTGCATGTTCCCGATGATTAGTGATGATGAGCATTTTTTCATACACCTGTTGGCCATTTGTATCTTTTTTTTGAGAAATGACTATTCATGTCCTCTGCACACTTTTTAATGGGATTTTTTTTTGTTGAGCTGAGTACATTTCAACAGGTTGTCTCGTTACTGTGCTGACTGTATCCTTCACTGTGAAGAAGCTTTAGTCACATTTGTCTATTTTTGTTTTCGTTATCTGTGCTTTTGAGGTCTGAGCCACAAAATCTTTGCCTAGACCCTAGCCCCATACCCTGAAGGGTTTTCCCTAAGTTTTCTTCTAGCAATTTTACAGTTTTGGGTCTTATGTGTCTAAGTCTTTAATCCATCTTGAGTTTATTTTTGCATATGGCCAGAGATAGGGGATCCAGTTTCATTCTTCTGCATATTTCCAGCACCATTTATTGAAGAGACTGTCCTTTCCCCCAATTTATGTTACTGGTGCCTTTGTTGAAAATCAGTTGGCTGTAAATATGTGGATTTATTTCTACATTCTCTGTTCTGTTCCATTGGTCTATGTGTCTGTATCTGCACCCATACCATGCTGTTTTGATTACCATAGCCTTGTAATATATTTTGAAGTCAAGTAGTGTGATGCCTCCAGCTTTGTTCTTTTTGCTCATGACTACTTTGGCTATTCAGTCGCTTATTTTGGTTCTGTACTCATTTTAGGATTGTATTTTCTAATTCTCTGAAAAGTGATGTTGGTATCTTGATAGGGATTGCATTGAATATGTAGAGTGCTTTGAGGCAGTATGGTCATTTTAATGATATTCTTCTAGTCCATGAGCATGGGATCCATTTGTTTGTGTACTTTTTAATTTCTTTTATCAGCACTTTTCAGTTTTCCCAGTAGAGATCTTTCACATCCTTGTTTAAATTTATTCCTAGGGGATTTTTTCTTTTTTGTAGCTACTGTCAATGAAATTGCCTTCTTGATTTCTCAGCTAGTTCATTTCTGGTATACAGAAATGCTGATGTTTGTGTATTGATTTTGTATACTACAACTTTACTAAATTTATCAGATCTAAGAGTTTTTAGGTTTTTCTACCTATAAGATTCTACTACCAGCACGAGGAACAATTTGACTTCCTCTTTTCCAACTTAAATGCCTTTTATTTCTTGCACTTGCCTGATTGTGACTGCTCTGGCAAGGACTTCTGGCACTACATTGGATAGTTGTTAGAGTGAGCATACTTGTCTTGTTCCAGTTCTTAGAGGAAAGGCTTTCAGCTTTTCCCCATTCAGTATGATGTCAGCTGTGAATTTTTCATATATGGCCTTTATTATGTTCAGGTACCTTCCTTCCATGCCTCATTTCTTGAAGTTTTAATCATGAAGGGATATTGAGTTTTACCAAATTCGATTTCTGTGTCTACCGAGAGAATCATATGGATTTTGTTCTTCATTCTGCTGATGTGATGTATCATACTTATTGATTCATCTATGATGAACCATACTTGCATCCCCAGGATAAATCCCACTTGATCATGATGTATTATTTTTTTGATGTGCTGTGGTATATGGTTTGCTACTATTTTGTTGAGGATTTTTGTATCTATATTTATCAGGGATACTGGTCTATGATTTTCTTTTTTTGTTCCATCTGTCTCTCATTTTGGTACCAAGGTAATGCTGGCCTTGTAGAATGAGTGAGGGCAACTTCCCTCCTCTTCAATTTTAGTGTTAGTTCTTTGAAAATCTGGTACAATTCAGCAGTGAAGTCATCCAGTCCTGGACTTTTCTTTGTTGGTAGACTTTTTACTACTGCTTCAATCTCATTTCTTGCTATTGGTCTGTTTAGGTTTTCTATTTCTTCCTGATTCTATTTTGCAAGATTGTATGTATTCAGAAATTTATTCACTACTTTTAGGTTTTCCAGTTTGTTGGTGTATAGTTTGCTCATATTTTCTGATGATCTTTTGTATTTCTGTGGTATCAGTTGTAATGTCTCCTTTTTCATTTCTGACTTTGTTGGGATCTCTTCTATTTTTTTCTTGGTCAGTCTGGCAAGTAGTTTATCAATTTTGTATATCTTTTCAAAAAGTCAACTTTTCATTTTATTGACCCTTTGTATTTTTTTTTAAGTTTCTTAGTCTCTATTTTTTTTAGTTCTGCTCTGATCTTTATTACTTCTTTCCTTCTACCAGTTTTGGGTTTGTTTGTCCTTGCTTTTCTAGCTCCTTGAAGTACATCATTAAGATTGTTTATTTGAAATCTTTCTACTTTTTTGATTTTTTGTTTACTGCTATAAAGGTTTATTAATTTTATTGATATTCTCAGTAACCACTGATTGGTTTTACAGATTTTTCCACTTCTGCGTTTCTGTTTTCCAACTAATTTACTTCGTATCTTTATATTTCATTTCTTCTGTTTCATTTGGGTTCAATCTGCTCCGATTTTAATAGTTTCTTTAGGTGGAAGCTGAGGTTAATAATTTGAGATTTTTTTTCTTTCCTAATATATGCAGTTAGTAGTATAAATTTCGATCGAAGTATTGCTTTAGTGGTGTGGTAGGCAAAATAATGGACCATCAAAGATGTCTCAATGCCTGGACCCTGTGAATATGTAATCTTACATGGCAAAATTGACTTTGTGAATGTGATAAAATTAAGGATCTTCAGGTGAAGTTGAGGGTTGGTGCGGAGGGAGAAAACTGTGGGAAACAGCTCTGTGTCCAGTGTGAGCTAAGAGCAGATCATAGAGAAGAAAGACAGCAGTCCGCAGGAAGTTACAGGACACCCTGGGAAGAGCAGGATTCAGAAGGAACTGGCACACATCACTTTACATCCTCTACCTAAACTGCAGTGGTGGTCCCAAAGGCTATGATAACATCTATGAATGGAGATCAACCACAGTAGGGCCTCTAGGATCTGTGTATTAGGGTGGTGTATTCTTTTTTTTTTTTTTGAGACAGAGTCTTCACTCTGTTGCCTGGGCTAGAGTGCCGTGGTGTCAGCCTCACTCACAGCAACCTCAAACTCCTGGGCTCAAGTGATCCTCCTGCGTCAGCCTCCCAAGTAGCTGGGACTACAGGCATACACCACCATGCCCGGCTAATTTTTTCTACATATTTTTAGCTGTCCAAATAATTTCTTTCGACTTTTTGGTAGAGATAGGGTCTTGCTCTTGCTCAGGCTGGTCTCGAACTCCTGAGGTCAAATGATCCACCCGCCTCAGCCTCCCAGAGTGCTAGGATTACAGGCGTGAGCCACCGCGCCCGGCCTGGTGTATTCTTTTTGATAATACTTTTCCACCAGAATACCCCTTCAAGTCTCCAAAGGTTACATTTCGAACAAGACTCTATCATTGTAATATTAACAGTCAAGGTGTTATTTGCTTGGACATATTGAAAGATAACCATTTCTAAAGTCCTCCTTTCTATCTGCTCACTTCTTAGAGACTGTAATCCTGCTGACACCTTGCTGGGATGTATTATCACTCAGCATATGACCAACAGAGCAGAACATGACACGATGGCCAGACAGTGGACCAAGAGATATGCTACATAAATTGGGTTTTCACAATTCTTGGATTGTCTGTCACAGAAGACAGCTGTGTGTGATTCTGAAGGGGTGGGGGAGGGTGGGAGTTGGTAAAGAGTAAGGTATTTCTATAACAAAAATTATTCAGTCTTATTTCCTAAGATTTTGTTGTAAGTTAAAGTATCTTGCTACAGCAGACAGAATTGGTAATAGCAACTTTTAAAAATGTCATTAGTTCTGCACTATTAGCTGAAATGTAGCATAGAAAACAATGTACATTTAGACATTTGGGTTCAGTTGCTTGTAGTCTGTCAATTGAAAATACTTTTATTTTGTACAGGTTACACACATGGCCATTTACGTAAAGTCCCTCTAAGTCTACATACTTTCTTATTTAAAAGAAAAGGGATTTGTTTTCCTTTCTTGGAAGGGAACATTGATATTTAACAGAATTTTTAGAGACTGTCATATATATAAAATGGACAAGTGGCTACAAGATAACCATATAGAAAATGAGTATTTCATGTATGTTATTATATATGGCAATCTACTTTATTGTTAAAAGACTAAAGGTTTGAATCAGGAGTTGTGAAAACCTGTAGTGAAATACCTTAAGCTGGTAACTGTGAGGCGAACAATAGGAGTTGTTCAGTGGATTGGTTATGTGTTGTGGACTACTAAAGTCTGCATTTGTTACCATGCTAACAAACAATATTAACAACAAAAATTAAGGATCTTGAGATGGGGAAACAATTAACTGGGATTTACCCAGTGGATCCAATATAATCAAAAGGTACTTACAAGTGAAAGAGGGAGGCAAGAGAACCAGAGAGAGATTTGAAGATGTTATGCTCTTGGCTTTGAACATGAAGGAAGGGGACCCAGACAAGGAATGCAGGTAGCCTCTAACAGATGGAAAAGACAAGGGAACAGATTCTCCCAATGAATCTCCAGAAGAAACAAAGACCTGCTTATTTTAGCCCAGTGAAACCCATTTTAGACTGAGATCTCCAAAATTGTAAGACAGTAAATGTGTATTAAGTCACTATGTTTGTGGTGATTTGTTACAATAGCAATAGAAAATGAATATAATGCCTCACAAAATTTGAAATGTTGGTTGGGTTTTCATTTTCATTCAGTTTGAAATACTTTATCATTTAGCTTTTGATTTCTTTTTCGACCTTTGAGGTATTTAGAGTGTGCTACTTAGTTTCCAAATATTTGGGGGATTTTCCAGAGATATTTTTCTCATTGACTTCCAATATAATTGCATTGTGGTCAGAAAACATATCTGCTTTGACTGGAATCCTTTAAAATGTATAAAGACTTGTTTTATGGACCATAATATGGTTTATCTTGGTAAATCTGCCATTTGTACTTGGAAAGAATGTATAGCTATTGTTTGCATGTTTAATTGTCAATTAGATCAAGTTGCTTGACTGTGCTGCTCAAGTCTTCTATATCCTTCCCAGTTTTGTTTACTAGGTTCCATCAATTCTGTGTTTTCCAGTTATGTCAATTCCTTGTCTCTACTTTTTGAATATATGAAATACAATTAGAGTAACTGTACCTAATAAATATTTAATGATTTTGTCTGCTAATTATAACTGTGTCAGTTATGAATCAGTTTCAATTGACTTATTTTCTCCTTGTTGTATTTTTTTCAAGGTTTCACTGGTGAATTCTACCAAACATTTGAGGAAAAAACAATATCAATTCTATACAAACTTTTCCAGAATACTTAAGAAGAAAGGAATACTAACTCATTCTGTGAGGTCAGAATTACCCAGATACACAAACATGATAACTGCCAGAAAACTGCAGACTGCCATCCCTTATAAATTTAAGTGCAAAAAAAAAAAACCTAAATAAAATTTTAGTAAGTAAAATCTAATAATATACAAAAAGAAATATATGCCATAACTAAGTTTTACCTCAGGAAAGTAAATTTGGTTTAATATTCAAATATCAAATAACATAAAAAAATAATAAAAGAGAAAATCACATCATTGTCTCAACAGATACAGGAAATGCATTTAACAAGATCCAATATGTATTTCTGACTAAAATAAAGAATCCCTTAGCAAACTAGGAATAAAAAAGAAATTCCTCAGCTAACATACTTAACGGTGAAAAACTGAATGCTTTCTCCCTCAAATCAGGAAAAAGACAAGAATGTTCACTTTCACCATTTTTATTCAACATTGTATTGCAGGTTCTAGCTGACATGCAGCAAGTCAAGAAAAAAAAATAAAGGATGCATTCAGTTAAAAATGAAGTAAAACAGTCTTTGTTCATAGACATGATTACTTATGTAGAAAATCCAAAAGAATCTCTACAAAAATTCTAAAAAAATAGTAGTTAAATTTACCAAGGTTGGAGGATGAGACCAATGTACAAAAATCTGTTATGTATTGTATTTTCATATATAATGACAAGCACTGTAATTAGAAAATACCATTTACATGGGCATCAAAAGATATAACTTTGACAAAAGATACAACAGACCTGTACACTAGAAAATTCCAAACATTTTTGAGAGAATTAAAGAACACAAACAATGAAACATAAAATGTTTATGGGCCAGAAGACTCAAATCTTGCAAGTTGTAAATTCTGTCTATAGATTTAATGCAGACCAAATCAAATTCTAGCGGCTTTTTTTTTAGAAAAAGCTGATTCTAAAATTAATCTAGAAAAGCAAAGGACCTAAAACGGCCAAAACAACTTTTTAAAAGAAGAATAAAGCTGGAGGACTTAATACTATCTGATTTTAAGACTTTGTGCAAAGCCTCACTATGACAGTGGGGTACTAGCATCAAGAAAGAAAACTAGATCAAAGAAAAAAAAAATGAACCTAGAAATAGACACTCTTATGTATGCATAACATATTTATAAAAAGGTGCAAAGGAAATTCACCAGAAAAAGGGTAGCCTGAAATTCTCATGCATTGCTGGTGGGAATATAAAATGGCACAATTACTTTGGGAAATTACTTGCAGTTTCCTATAAAATTAAATATATACCTACATATAACCCAGCCATTCCACTCATATTTATTTACCCAAGAGAAATGACAGCCTATGTCCATACAAAGATTGGTACATGTATGGTCAGAGCAACTTTATCTGTAATAGCCCTGAACTAGAAACAACCCATATATCCATTAATACATGAATAAATAAATTGTGGTAAATCCATACTCAGCAATTTTTTTAAATAAGCTACTAACATACCCAATAACATGGATGAAACTGCTGAATGAAAGTCATCAGACAAAACAGTTCATATTTTACCCATATGTAAATGGGTATATTTATATAACATTCAAAAAAAAAATGCAAGCTAATCTATAGTGAAAGAAAACAGATCAGTGCTTGCCTGGGGTTGGTAATGAGGGTAGTACAGGAGGGAGGGATTTATAAACAGTAATGAGGAAACTTTTGGAGTGATAAATATGTTCATTACCGGGATGGTTTACATAGAGTATAGACATGTCAAAATTAATATATGTTAACCTCACATCTATTACACTTCACTAAAGGTGTTGAAGTGGTCTAGGTGGTTTTTAAAATAATTAAAACGTAAGCATATCCACGTATCAATTATTATGTACCTACCAAGAATTCATAATGTATGTTTACTGACATAGAAGTATCTCTAAGACATACTGAGTGTTTTTAAAAGTCTTTAAAATGGCATATATATTATTTTTCCACTTGTGAAAATAAATACATATCTGTACATCCAGGTAGTGGGATTCCAAGGGCATTTTTTCTTCCAAATTTTTGCTGCTTTTTATCTTTTAATTTTCTTCTTCTTGTTCTAAATGACAAAAGTATCAACTGAAAGAAACAAAGGCAATATCCCTCTCTCCCAGCTAGCCAATTCTACTTGCCTGAGGTGAACCTTGCCTCAGCAGGTTAACAGTCTTTGGTAATAGGGTCTTTTCTTCATTAACCTCAAAGTCTTGGTCTACAGCTGAAGACTCAAAGATAGAATAAGTATTTAGACTTTTTGGACCTTTAGATTTTACAACAACTCATTTTGGTTGCTCCCTGAAAAAACTGCTTTAGAATGAACAGTAGTCCAGTTTTTCTGATAATAAATCCATGAATTATCCATTTATAGAGAAAACTAAAGTTCTAACAGTCTGCCTCTTTCTTGTTCCTCCAAATATAATATCTGACCCATTTTAACAGGTATAATTATTTTATGTAATAGATGTGTATATAAAAATTTGTATATAACTCATATTTGGCCATATCTGAAAATGTTAAGAATGAATTATGTGATCTAAACATTTATGGAAAAATAGTGAATCCACATGAAACCCTAAATGTAACAAATATTTATTAATATAGACAAAATAATTTCCTAATTTTTCCCTTGATCAAGTGCCTATTTGTGTATAGCACAATGCTGTGTGTTGTTTTTTTATAAGTGGAAATGCAAAGGCCAAGAAAAGCCAACATAATTTTGATGTAGAATAAAAAGTTAGTGGACTTGTAATATTGAGATATTGTAAAACTATAGTAACCTAAGGTAATTATGCTATTGGTACAAGGTTAGACAAAGAGAATAGCAGTAGCTGAATGGAAACCATTAATCTCAATGGAAACCATTAAAGGTACAGTTTTGTTTTTTTTTTTTTTTTTTCAGAGTAGAACTGGAAGCTAGGTACAGTGTTTAAGTTATGTATCAATTCAACCGTGTGCTTCATTACATAAGCTGACCTCGGTCCCTGACCGTGCCAGAAGAACAGCTGTTGGGCTTCAAATCACCATTCTAAGGTCAAAGATGATGCAACAGGATTGCCGTGTCAGCCATCTGCAACTCAGATGGGACACCAGTGTTCAAATTATACCAGGATATGAGCCGGTGATTCCACAGCCATACATGCTTAGCTAGAAGAATACAGCTGGATTCAAATTTTTGTCATTATAGTCCAGCTTCTGATACCGCTAAGTGAGGAGATAATGCTTCCTTAAGTATAAAGCCTAAAAGCTCCAACTTTGGCTAGATGTTTAGGCTCTGCTCCAGAATGGGATGGATAACAGAAGAAAAGGTACAGCTGCCTCTGCTCCTCTCTCCATGCTTCAGTGGGTCTGGTGTGTGTTTTGTCTGGCCATTTGCCTGCGTTTTTGTTCTCATTCCTTCTAAACACCCCCAGGATATCACCCTGCCATGAACATTCTTGTAATTTTACCTCCTTGATGTCACTTTCTTTCTCTAAATCTGTGGTGCCTGTATCTGTTCAGGTGACAGAATTTCTCTCAGACTAGCAAATGACAACTTTATCACAACTTCAATGCCCTTCTTCTTCACCATGATGCTCCAATTTTTTGTAGCATTTGGTATTGCCTGATACAAACTCTTCTTAAGATTTCTCTTAACCCACATTCCTATTAGTCACCAAGTCCTGCTGTTCCTGTTTCCAGATAGGATAAATGTCTTCTTTCAGAAACTCAAGACTTCTATCCTGTTTCCAATATCAATTTCTCTTAACTGAACCCTTATTTTTTGATAATATCTCAAATATTTATCAAAGTGCTACTTTAAAAAGTGAAAGATCTTAAATGGAATTCACTTGCATGAAAGTTAAACTACTACCAGTCCCACATTCGACATCTTTAAGACCATGTGTTTCTCTGGTCTCTGGGGCATATCAAAGTTAGGAATTTAGCTTCCACCTTTTGGTCAACATCAGGCCCACCTCCTGTTCTACGATGCTAACAATTTTACCACCAACCCACTTAATGTACACTTTCTACTCTACACAATCAAAGGCTTCGATGCAAGCTGAGAATACATCATTAGAGCTTGAGCCATTTCAGGATAAGCATTGTATCTTAGGAGTCTCTCCTCCATCTATCCAGCAACTAACTCAGAGAACCTGGTCCATAATGGATGCTCACTGAAGATCTATGAATGCATAAATGACCTGCAATCAAAACTAAATCTAGGGTTAATGTCTCTCTACAACAATAACATTAGTTAAATCTCTTTGTGTTAGGTAGGTATTATTACATTATCCCCAATTCAGAGGTAAGAAAACTGAAGTACAGAGAGGTTAACTAAGTTGCCCCATTCCAGAGAAAGTAAAGGTTGGAGCAGAAATTAAAACATAAATGTAACTTCAAAACCCTTGTCTTTCCAACTCACTACCCTGCTATTCAACTCTACTTTGTTTCTGCACTTTCTTGTCTGAACTCCAACTTCAATTTTATCTTGGTAGATTTTTCTTTTGCTTTTGTAACAGGAGAGGATGTACACTTTACCAACAGAGGGTAGTGTGAAGAATGCAGTTTGTGTCTTACCCTAACAGCACTGTCTGTCAAGTCATTAGAAAAATAAAAATGGTAAAGTGACTCTAAGTAGAAAGTTTGTTCCAAAAAGTTCAGCAAAGGGCAGTCCATTAAGCAATTCTGTCAGCAATGAGAACAAAGATGACTCCGATAAGATCACTAGCATATTTTCTAGTCCTCTTTATTATAGTTTACTGCTCCTTCTGCAGCCTCTTAGGCATTTTTGCATTTTAATAAAAAAGGCTTTTGTGTCACTTCTACCAGCATCAAAACAGACTGCAAATTAATTCAAAGTAAATCTAGTACAGATGCAGGAATGTTAATCATGACAGCACAAATACATAATTTAATTAGGGAAGAGACTACAACACAAGTAGTTACTTTATATCTACTCAATGCTTTTTGTCTCTAAATAAAATGCTGCTGTTCATTGCCTGGATGGAAAAAAAACCCATCTTTTATCTGATCATCAGTGAGTCCACACTGCCAGTCTGCAAAGCACAGAGGAATTTACTATAACCTTAATATGAGGGAACCACTAGGCGTAACAAGACACATTCTAACAGAGGCCACTACTTACTCCCTCTTCGCCTTACCCACACTGATATTTACAAATCTGTCTCTCTTAACCATTGAGTTCCTGGTGGAAAGACACTTTATCTTAGGCATCTCGGTGGTCCTAAATGTCAGAAGAGGGCCTGTCAAATAGTAGGTTGCTTGAACAATGAAATCAACCTGTTAACAAATTTAATGCTAGATTTTCTACCAAAAATAGTTAAGCATGGATTTATCACATTCTCTCTTGACACATTATAAAAATCCTTGGTTAGGCCATTCATATTTCTGGGTTTTCCATGACAGTTCCCAACTTGAATAGTCTTTGCCTGAATAGGCAATCAAAAAATTCTAATTTATAATTCATGTAAAAATAAATACCATCTTAGACAAAACCTAGAGTCTGTTATTGAAATCTGAAGAAGAAATTGTCAGCATCTACTTATTACAACTTTAATTGCTCAAATGTTTGTTCACCTGAATAGTAATAAATCTTAAATCCAAAAAAGTAGAATTTTTCTGCATTCTTACTTTGATGAAAACATGATACAAACAGTATCAGAAAATTACCCCAAAACTAAATTTATGAAGAATACTTCCACTCTTCCTATTCATATTACTAAAGAATGATAACTGATGTTAATAATAAATGAGGCATTGAAGGTCTTGAAGAATATTAGGAATCATTCAAAACAGACTGGTAGGTACATTTTGAAATTTGACAATCTATGTTTTATGTATATAATTTATCATGAGGAAATTATTATTTAAATTAGATCCAAGAAACTTAACTGCAAGATATATAATTAAACTTGCTTCAGGTTATAATTATGACAAAAATAATTCATACTCATGGACAAAAATATTTCACAATGAACAAGGAAAAATTGAAAAAATCTCTTTCCCATCTTGTTCCTAGGTCTCCCTCCCAAGAGGAAATCACTATTAAGTTATTTCTTACTTGTCTTCAGAAAATACTGGTGTGTATGCAAGCATACACACGTGTGTATTATATGTATGAACATGCATACAGCTTTTTCCTTTGATATTATACACAATGCTTTGTACCTTGGCATGGCTTTATAATTAGAGTAGAATCCATTAGTAAGATGTATAGGAAACCATGTTATAGAAGTGATAACATGATTTGTAATGCGATTTATACAATTTATGGAACATCTATGTGCAATATTGCATTTCAAAGGGAGTTTCATCCTGTATGTTCAGACATACTGATTTTATGTATCTCAAATGCCACTCAAACCTTATTTTAATTCTATAAAAATATTAATAATTAAAGTTATGACAGTCTGGGACTCAATAAGTACCTGTTGAGTGAATGACAACTATTAACGATGGTATTATGTTACAAAAGCCATAATAGTTTTCGGATGTTATTGAGTATCTCATCAAATGCTGAATGCTATCACATAAATAATGACTTCTATTTTTATTTTTTCAATGGTGCATTAGGTACTGAGGTGATGTGTAGGTTATATGCATGGATTCTCAAATCAATAGAAACTTGAGGAGAGCTATTACCTAATGGACTGGAGATAATCAGTGATTTTTCCTGTCCCTTTTAAGTTAATTGGGGTGAGTACATTTAATTTGCACACCTGTCATCATCTACCTGTTTATCCAACTGTTATTAATACTTTATTTTAATATTTTATTCATTTCTAATATAAAAACAGTATCTTACTTTAGTAAGAATTATTTTAAATGATTTTAAATTTTGGTTGCTAAAGTCCAAAATTTGTTTACAGGATATATAGTTTAATTTGAAGGATAATACAGAGATGTGGTTATGAGCACAGCCTGTAGAGCTTAGTTTTAATTCTGGTTCTGCCACTTAATAACTATATAAACTTTAGCAAGTATCATCTCCTCTATGCCTCAATCTCCTCTTCTGCAAAAACAGTTGTTATGAAGGTTAAAGAAGTTAATCCCACAGTGCCTGGTAAGCAGCAACCATTTCATCAATGATAGCTATTACTATTAAAACCAACAAATTTTTCATACCAAGGCAGTAATTTTAAATATACTTGATTTATTACTACCAGATACCCTAAAAAACAAAACAAAAAACCCTATGAAAGCATCGACACAAAGCTACTCATTTGCTTAAGTGAGTAAATAAACATTTAATAAAAGCTCATTGGGGTTAATAAAATTAAAAGCTACACTAACCTTGCAGAAGATATAAAAGAGTTGGAGAGGTAAGATGCATACATATCAATATTCGTAAAGTACTATAAGTATTTTAAATTGACATAATTGTATTTAGGTATTTAAGAGTCAGGGAATTATCAGAATGGAAAATCTTGTGAAGATACTCACTGAAAAAATTAAATTTTGAGCAAGATTTTTAATGTAGTCTAGGTTGAGAAGAGAGCATCAAGGCAAGAATGTAGGAATTAACACCTATAAATGAAAGGTTAGCAAAATAATAATAATAAAGCTAAGCTAGGATGAGATAATGACAGAGTTTTCAAGGCTAACCTGAGAGCCTGGATCTTGTACCCTTGAAAGAAAAACTGTTTCTATAGGCCTGGGACAAATATCTGGCATCCAGAAACAATTTTTTCTCTGAGACACTTTTCTAGAAAATATGCAATGAAAATGCTTTTTCAAGGGAAGCCTGAAAGCAGAGTTGTAGCAGCTGAGGTGCAAGGTAACAAGAGTCTGTGAAATGCACTAGAAAGGAAGGGAGATTGAGAACAGATGGATGGACAAAGGAAGGAATGAACAGTTGGAAAGATAAGAAAGACCCAGAATGGTCCTAGGTAGAAGCTGAAGGAGGACTTAGAATGGCTCAACTGAGGCAAAAACATATAAAGACCACGTTAGGCAAGAAGGAAATGCAGAATCATTACTTCTAAAACAAAGATCCCTTATGTGGTTTGACCACAAAGAACTACTCTGATTTCTGGCCCAGCTGAGCATTCCATATTTGTGACATGAAACAATGCCTCTATTCTAGAGGGTTCCAAGGGTGGTACATTCAATACCAAGCTGAGAACACCCTCTTAATCTCAGGTAAGACATAATTACTAGTAAACTAAAAAGGGACAATAAAAACAGTATATAGTTCAGGCATAAAATTGTCAAAAGACGTAATTTTTGGCTGTATCCCAATAATCCTGTACCTCTGGTACTGTCGATTACGGTGTTTCTGTTGAAACTTACTTCCTGAACTTCTAAGCTATAACTTCCCTAACCAGATCCTTACACAGATTCTGGTGGCACACTCATATCATTGGTTGTGTGTGTGTGTGTGTGTGTGTCAGCTTTATTGAGATATAATTCATATACCATAAAATGCACCTTTAAAACTATACAATTGAGTGGCTCATGGTACGTACACTGAGTTGTGCAACCATTACCACTGTCTCACTTCAGAACATTTCATACCCCCAGAAAGAAATCCTGTGACCATTACTATACCCTCCCCTCTTCGTCTCTCCTCTCAACCTCCGACAAACATTAATTTACTTTCTAACTCTATGAAATGTGCCTATTCTAGACATTTCTCATCAATGGAATCATATAATATGTGGTCTTTTGTGACTTTTTTCACTTAGCCTAATTTTTTCAAGGTTTATCCATATAGCATGGATCAGAACTTCACTCCTTTTCATGCCTGAATATTCTGTGGTATGTATATACCACATTTTGTTTATCCATTCATCAGCTGATAAATGTTTCAGACAGTTTCCACTTTTTAGCTGCCATATTTATATTTTCTCCATTCCCTTAAATTTTCTTTCTTCCTAATTTTCTACTCCTGACATAATCCCCCTTCTTTTTTAGTCTATTTCATAGACTCTTGTTACCTTATACCTCAGCTACTACAACTCTGCTTTCAGACCTCCCTTGAAAAAGCATTTTCATTGCACATTTTCCAGAAAACTCTTTCGGAGGAAGAGATTGTTTCTGGATGCCAGATATCTGTCCCAGGCCTATAGAAACAGTTGTTCTTTCAAGGGTACAAGATCCAAGCTCTCAGGTTAGCCTTGAAAACTGTCATTATCTCATCCTAGCTTAGCTTTATTATTACTATTTTGCTAACCTTCTATTTATAGGTGTTAAGTCCTACATTCTCTCCTCAATGCTCTCTTCTCAACCTAGACATTAAAAATCTTGCTCAAAATTTAATTTTTTCAATATGAGTATCTTCACAAGATTTTCTATTCTGATAATTCCTTGACTCTTAAACACCTAAATAAGATGATATTTCTAGCTATTACTTTAATGGATGTCCTAAAGCTTTCAATTGTAGATACTCCTTAAGATTCACTGTTCTAAGCAGATCTTCTCCCCTCTTCCCAATCATTGCAGGTCACCTTGAGAAGTGTCTATTGTGAAGATTAAATGACATAATGGGTACAAAAACCTTTAAGCAAAGTTATACATGTATAAGGACTATCCTAAGGGATTTGTCACCATCACATATCAAGGATATTATTAAGAATTTTTGAGAAGGCGCCGGGCACAGTGTCTCGCACTTGCAATCCTAGCACTCTGGAAAGCCAAGGCAGGAGAATTGCTTGAGCTCAAGAGTTTGAAACCAGCCTGAGCAAGAGCAAGACCCTGTTTCTACTAACAGTAGAAAAAATTAGTCAGCCATGATGGCACATATCTGTAGTCCCAGCTACTTGGGAGACTGAGGCAGGAGGATCACTGGAGCCCAGGAGTTTGAGAGTTTGAGGTCGCAGTGAGCAGTGATGATGCCAGTGCACTCTATTCTGGGTGACAGAGTGGGACTACATCTCAAAAAAACAAAAAAAATTTTTTTTTCCCCAGAAAGTATCAAACTCTTGAGCTTCTCTTCTTTGGAAGATAAATTCCTGAGGGCAGAGATCATAATATCCATTCATTTTGTATAATATTAGTATAGTTCAAAGACAACATCTAGGTCCTTAATACTAGCCAAAAACAGAAGTGTTAATATTGTTTAACACTCACAGAGTACTTAGTATGTGTCAGACATTGTGTTAAGTAAGTGCTTTCCATATATCACATTTTATCTTCACTACAACTATATGAAGTAAATATTATCATCTTCATTTTCTGGATAAGAATCAAAGAAGTTAGGAAATTCACCCAAGGTCACAGAGATAGACAAGGAGAAAGGCTAACATGGAGTGTCAAACTGTTGCTTTGATCTTGCCATTACACTTCACTGCTAGTGTTCACAGTAATCGAACACATAAAAAGTTACATTCAGATCCCATGCATATATAAGAATACCTCTGAGATATTGTAGGTTTGGTTCCAGACCATTGCAATAAAGTGAATATCACAAGAAGGCAAGTCACACAAATTTTTTGGTTTTCCAGTGCATATAAAAGTAATGTTTTCTCTACACTGTAGTCTATTAAGCGTGCAATAGGCTTTAAGTCTATAAAAACAATGTACATACCTTAATTTAAAAATACTTTATAGCTAAAAAATGCTAATGATCATCTGAGCCTTCTGCAAGTTGTAATCTTTTTGCTGGTAGAAGGTCTTGCCTTGATGTTGATGGCTGCTAACTAATCAGGGTGGTGGTTGCTGAAGGTTGGGGTAGCTGTGACAGTTTCTTAAAATAAGACAACAGTGAAGTTTGTCACATCAATTGATTCTTACTTTTGCAAAAGACTTCTGCGCAGCATATAATGTTGTTTCATAAAATTTTACCCACAGAACTTCTTTCAAAATTGGAGTCAGTCACCTCAAAACCTGCCACTGCTTATCAACTAACTTTAAATACTGTTCTAAATCCTTTGTTGTCATTTCAATAATGTTAATTGCATTTTCGGAAGGAGTACATTCTATCTCAAGAAACCACTTTCTTTACTCATCCATAAGAAGTATATCCTCTTAACATGAGATTGCAGCAATTCATTAACCTCTTCAGGCTCCACTTCTAATTCTCTTGCTATTTCTATGCCATCTGCCGTTATTTCCTCCACTGAAGGCTTGAACCCTTCAAAGTTACCTGTGAGAGCTGGAAAGAACTTCTTCCAATGCCTGTTAATGTTGATATTTTGACCTCCTCTCATGAATCAAGAATATTCTTAATGGCATCTAGAATGGTGAATCCTTTCCAAAAGGTTTTCAATTTATACTGCCCAGATCCATCAAAGGAATCACTATCTACGGCAGCTATAGACTTATAAAATGTATCTTAAACAAGACTTGAAAGTCATAATTACTCCTTGATCCATGTAGACTACAGAACAGATATTTTGCTAGCAAGCATGAAAACAACATTAATCTCTTTGTACATATCCAGCAAAGCTTTTGGGTGACTAGGTGCATTGTCCATGAGCAGTAATGTTTTAAAAGAAGTCTTTTTTTCTGAGCAGTAGGTCTCAACAGTGGGCTTAAATTATTCGGTAAACCATGCTGTAAAAAGACGTGATGTCATCCAGGCTTTGTCGTTCCATTTATAGAGCATAGGCAGAGTAGGTTTGGCATTAATTCTTATGGGCCCTAGGATTTTCAGAACGGTAAAGGAACACTGGCTTCAACATAAAGTCGCTAGCTGCATTAGTCCATAATGGGAAAAGTCAGCCTGTCCTTTGGGAATTGATGCCAGGCATTAACTTCTCCTCTCTAGCTGTGAAAGTCATAGATGGCATCTTCTTCCAAAAGAGGCTGTTTTTTTCTACACTGAAAATCTCGTGTAGTGTAGCCATCTTCATCAGTTATCTTAGGTGGATCTGCGTAACTTACAGTTCTACATCAGTACTTGCTACTTTACCTTCAACTTTTATATTACAGAGACAGTTTCTTTCCTTTTTCTATTTTCCCCCCAAGACAGGGTCTCACTCTGTTGCTGGGCTAGAGTACAGCAGCATCATCACAGCTCAGTACAACTTCATACTCCTGGGCTCAAGTGATTCTCCTGTCTCAGCATCTCGAGTGCGTGGAACTACAGGCATGTGCTATTGTGCCAGGCTAATTTTTTTACTTTTTGTAGGGAAGGGGTCTTGCTATAGTTGCTCAAGCTACCCTCCTTCCTTGGCCTCCCAAAGTGCTATGATTACAGGCATGAGTTATTGCACCCAGTCTCACTGCAGGGTTGTTAATTGGTCTAATTTTGATACTGTTGTGTCTCAGGGAATAGGAAGGCCAGAAGAGAGGGAAGGAGAAGGGAGAATGGCCAGTTGCTAGAGCAGTCAGAACACACACAACATTTCTCAGTTAAGTTTGCCGTGGTTCGTGGCACCCTCAAAACACAATAATATCAAAGATCGCTGATCAGAGTCACTAAAATGATACAATAACAATGAAAAAGTTTGAAATGTTATGAGAATTAACAAAAAGTGACACAGAGACACAAAGTGAGCACATGCTGTTGAAAAAATGGTGGCAATAGACTTGCTCAACACAGGGTTGCCAGAAACCTTCAATTTGTAAAAAATACATTTTCTGCAAAGCACAATGAAATGAAGCACAATCAAATGAGGTATGCCTATATACTCAGAAGATTGCTACTAGAACTAAATATGGGGTCTTTTAAATGATCTCCAGCCTTATAGAACACTGATAAATTTCTGAAGATGACACTGGAAAAGTATAAGAGTACTAGGATGCCAGATACTTTTATAGTAAAATTTGAGAAACTAAGAGTTTATCTTGGAGGAGAATGTCCCATACTCCCCACCCAACGCCCTAAAGGGCTTAAGCAGAAACATGAAAAAGGAGTGACAAAGCCAAACCTGTATTTTAAAAAGACGACTTTGGCTGCTTGATGATGAACAATTTGAAGGAGGGCAAAACTGGAGTCAGGGAAATGAGAAGCATCCACACACAACGGCTAAAAAGGGGGTGGAAGGAAACGAAGAGGAGTGGACGAGTGCTACAGATACATCAGATAAAACCAGGGCACCTTGTAAAATGTGAATTTCCACATGAGGAAAAGGGACTCAAGGGGGAAGTCCATCAAAATAGTTTTAGGATTTTAGCTTCATTAAAGCAAGTGCCACAACTTGAGATAAAAGAAAAGGTTTAGAGAAATAAGTGATTACTTTGATATAGGATATAATGAATTTGAGGTGATTCTGAGATTTCCAAGTGGAGATATTTGTCAGACCATTGGAAATACGATAGAAGTTTAAAGGAGAAGTCAGGATGGAGATAAAACCTGGAAGTCATTAGTATATACCATTTGGAGCCATCTACTCTTAGAGTAGGTGAAATCGCCTATGAAGAATATGTAGAGTAACAATAACCAGACATGGCTCAGATACAAAGGAATTTATTGGAGAGATGGAACTGTTCTATATTTTGATTGTGGTGGTGATTACATGACTTTGTATGTGTTTGTCAAAATTCACAAAAATGATTGCTAACAAGGGTGAATTTTACTACATATAAATTATACTCAATAAACCTAAGTAAAAAAAATTAAAAAAAGGAGAAAGTGACCAACAGTGTTAAATGAGGTAAAAAGACTGGTAAGATAAACTTATATCCATTGGTGACCTTGCTGAGGAAAGTCCAACTAGCATGTTAGGAGCATAAATCAGATTATTTTAGTTGCATAGTGAATAAGAGAAGTAACGGTAAAATCTTCTTGAGTACTTTGCATCAAAAGAAAAAGATTAAATGTCAGCTAAATGGGTATGTGGGACTCAGGGAGTGTCTCTGGAATGAGAGATATTTCAGCAGTTTACAGAAAATAAGTTTGTGGAGAGTCAATGACTATATACAAGACTGCAAAGGACAACTAAAAGCTTGATGAAGGTTTTTTTTTTTTTTTTTTTGAGACAGAGTCTCACTCTGTTGCCCTGGCTAGAGTGAGTGCTGTGGCGTTAGCCTAGCTCACAGCAACCTCAAACTCCTGGGCTCAAGCGATCCTACTGCCTCAGCCTCCCGAGTAGCTGGGACTACAGGCATACACACCATGCCTGGCTAATTTTTTCTATATATTTTTAGCTGTCCAGATAATTTCTTTCTATTTTTTTTAGTAGAGACGGGGTCTCACTCTTGCTCAGACTGGTCTCGAACTCCTGAGCTCAAACAATCTGCCCGCCTCGGCCTCCCAGAGTGCTAGGATTACAGGCGTGAGCCACCGCGCCCGGCCTTGATGAAGGTTTTGATACAGGTTTGTGACTAGGGGTAGAAGGTTAAAAAAGGCATACTCATTATCCTCAAGGTTCTGAACGAAGAGACATGGTCATGTGCTGCAGGAGAGGAGGGTTGGGCAGTACACAGAGTTTTATAATAGAGAAGTCATAAATGAAATGGCTGCAGGTGGACAGTGTGAATTGGTAGCGATACACCACTTACAATAGTATGATTTTTCTCTGGCAGAGAAAGAGGGGCAGGGTATAGCACTGGTTCAAGGTAAGAGTTTTGCTAGAAAGGTTTCTCAAAAGGGAAAAGAAAATCACAGATTTTGTAAAGAAGGTAGTCCAGATAATCATCCTCTTCCTCTTGGCTCAAATTTCACTTGTTACTGAATGCTGCCCCTCTAGCATTCCTTACCCTGCTTATTTTTATAGCACTTAAAACTTACTAGTACAACACTAGGGTTCAGATCTTTGGATTGTTCTTTGATCAATTTCAAGTGCACAGAAAAGTAACTGACATATAGTGGACCCTCAGTAACTGTGGTTCAAACAGGTAGGCTTTTACATCTCCCTTTGAATGTGGTCACAAGCAAAAATGTATAACTGCCAAATCCTGAACATATTAAGGGAACTTTGTATCAATGTGGAAACCATGTCTGAAAGAATAATAGAAATGTGAAGTAAAGGAAGAGGTAATCCTCCTGTGACCCTGAGAATGCTGATTTACCACTCCATGGCTTATTTTTGTCATTAGTAAAATAGGAATAATTACATCCAAGGAACAACTGCTTAAATCACAAGAATGATGCTTGAGATGCCTTGGAAAGGGTTTTGTAAACAGAAAAACATAAGATGACTTTATTACGATTGCAACTAAATGACCAAGTACTTTAATACAGCAATAAAAATGGAGAAAAGACATATACTGAAGGAAATGCATTTTTGGCATTTTTTTTACAGTAGTAAGGAAAATTATCTTTTCAAAGGCATTGGCAACAGTTCTTAAGGCTACTGTGTGCAAGGTGAAGATGGATATTGGAGAAAGGGAAAGGTTTTAGCAAGACTAGGTTTTCCTGAAGAGGGCTTTGTTTAGACTAAGAGGAGCATTCCCTTAGGTTGACTGAATTACCCTGTCTGGAAGCAGGTAAGTACAATAGTTCCTTGTGGTGGAAGAAGGTTAAAAACTATGTCTGAGGAAAAGAGGGCTAAAATCTGAACAAAGAATCTATGTCCATTCATGGAGATGTATACCTAAGTTAATATCCAATGAATGAAACTTCACAGTTCATGTTGCAAAGACATGAACTACTGTAAATAATGGGGAGATGAATCCCATTTGAAGAGGAAGGGAGGAGCTATACAAGGGGCTTGCCAGGAGACCCAGCATCTAAGCCTGTCTGGTGGCTCCACCAACAGGTGTCTGGGCTCATTCCGTAGCATATAAAGGACAGAATTTGACCTAGCAACAAAATCTTCCAGAGATTGTCTAAGATTTCACTGTAGAGGACAACAAGAAAGTAGAAATGGTATGGCAGAAATGTACTTTTTAAGTAGCTTTGTTAGAAATAGTTTACAAACAAGGTAGAAAAAACCTTTACTTATCCCTAAGGATCACTCAGACTCAAGCCTATGAAAAAGGTAAGCAGGCATCCTTGCTTTAAGGATTGTTCTGCTGGTTTTGGTAGCTGAGATGGAACCAAGAATGTGTAAGCAGTCTTGTTCCCAAGTTTCTGCAACATATTTCTCTAGAGAAATATAAGAAGTTAAATTACATGGGCACACAATAGCATAGGAATTAGGCTTGCAGGACACTCAAATCACTGGTAGTCTACTTTTGACCCCAGCAACTAAATCTTCCAGGGATATTTCGAACACTTCTTAGAATGTGTAAGTTGAGAAAAAGGTAAGAGTAAGTTTCATGGTGTAAAAAATGAGACTTTTTCAGGTTAATCTACCCAAACTGACAGACTTTATTCATCTGGTTTTATCCTTACTATGTTTTATTTCCTTAAAAGTATTTTCTTGTTTTTTGGAGACAGAGTCTCACTCTCTTGCCTGGGGCGAGTGCCATGGAGTCAGCCTAGCTCACAACAACCTCGAACTCCTGGGCTTGAGTGATCCTCCTGCCTCAGCCTCCTGGGTAGCTGGGACTACAGGCATGCGCCACCATGCCCGGCTAATTTTTTTTTTTTTTTTTTCAATTTTTAGTTGTCGGCCAATTTCTTTCTATTAGAGATGGGGTCTCGCTCTTGCTCAGGCTGGTCTCGAACTCCTGAGCTCAAAACGATCCGCCTGCCTCGGCCTCCCGGAGTGCTAGGATTACAGGCGTGAGCCACCGCGCCCGGCTAAAAGTATTTTCAATACTAGCCCAGTTGAGAATAATGCAAGTGTTATTAAAATTTTTTACTTGGGGCTGGGCATGGTGGCTCCCACCTGTAGCCCTAGCACTTTGGGACACCAAGGCAGGAGGGTCACTTGAGGCCAGAAATTTGAGGTGACAGTGAGCTACGATCACGTCACTATGCTCCAGCCTGGGCAACAGAGTGAGACCCTGTCTTTTAAAAAAAACAAATTCCTGCATTAAAGGATGTTCCCTTTATACTTAAGTAAGTCTAAACCAAGAGAGAGAGCAGCAACTTGATCAGTATTTCATTAACATCTCCTAAAACACAGTTGTATCTCCACGTGAAAGAGAAATTTCCCGCCTGTAACCTACAGAATCTGTAACCCGTCAGCTGAGCTTTCAAGAATGTACGGTCAACTCCTAAAAGCCACATAAACAAGGTCATTTACTGCTGTTGCCCCTAAAATTCAGGGGGTGTGGGATGGCATTCCAGTATCTATAACCAAGGAGCTCATACTTTAACATTCATATGGGGGGAAATGAGACCTTGGGTAACTGCAAAGTAGGAACTTGGAACTGAGACTCTCACATAAAGCCCTTGGAATCCTAAAAGAGTGACAGGTTCAGTAAAAAAATAGCTAACAAAACCAAAAGACAACAAAATAAACCAGTGAACCAACACAGTGATGACAAGATTTTTGTTTCAGTGAGGTGGAGAAGGGATTGCTGTTGCCCTGAAAATTACTGTCCATACCATAGGGTATAGATGTCCTCACACTCTGAGATATAATTGTAGGTTTAGGACATTGAAACCAGATTTAGTTCCAACAAATGCTTTCCCCAAGACATGTATGCGGTAGATAAAGTAAATACAAAACTGCTCTAGAAGTACTTATCCTCAATCTACATATAGGAAAATTAGTTGAGTTCATAAAACAAAATTATAAAATATACAAAGAAGCAATGTACTATGAGCAAGAGCCAAAAGACAAAATAAACAGAAAAATTCCAAACCTCCCTCTGCCTAAAAGAATTTCAAGAAATGGTTTCATATCAGATACAGATAATAAAAAATAAAAAACAAGTCACTAACATTTTTAAAAGTAGAAAAGTTTATGATTTTCTACAACCTTGAAACCCTCTTTTGCTCCCCACCAGAAATAGAGAAACCATCATAAAGATTCTTAAGACTTCAAGAAATCACCCAATTAATACATAGTTTTGCAGATTTAATTATTGAAGTGACCATGTGGAACAAGTAATCAAAAGTCTGGCCAATCTTTGAGGCTTTTCAGAGTACACTGAAGATATATACATGTGTGTGTGTATACACACACACACACACACACACACACACACACAAACACACACAATTCTTATTTTACAGTGCTTGTTCTTTAACTCCTAAGCATCCAGAATTGGAGCATTTTGATCCACTCAAAATAAAATCTAAAATAGTTGCAAGAAAATGTTTTCCACCAGAACTAAGAGACTATATCCCTTACATGTGACTTTACTACTTTAACCAAATATCTCTATTATCAACCACTGGATATAAATGTTATTTATGCATCAGGCTTCTGAAGCCAGCTTTGATGTGCTCCATTCTCAGGCACAAACAGTATGAAGTATTCTCAAAAGTCAATACCAAAAAACTGATAACCAAACCAAACTGTTGTTATTATTTATTAAATTCTCAAGGTAAATAAGGTACAATAAGTGAGAAAGTGTAAATAAAATTGTAGTTATTAGGCATATGACCACTTCAAGTGAATATATTTAAAGACCAGAGGTGATATTAATTTTCATTAACTTTTGTGGCAAAAACGTTAAAAATTATTTTTATAGAAATGAAAGGGTCAGAAATGTTTCTGAGGCTTTATAATTTAAAAAATAGTAGAGTTGTAGGGTTCTTGAGGTTCCTTTACTGTAGGATTTTGAAGACTGTAACATATAAAAGGAAATTATAAAACTTCTAGTTCTTTTAAATACGTTTATATATATATATATATATATAAAAATCAAAGGACTAGAAAAATGCCAAGACACTTTACCTCCTGACGTTGATCAACCTCTACCTCATCCCCAGTGAAGATAAAGACAGTTCTTCCTTTTCTGGGTACTTTCTGGATTACTGCTGAAGAATCCATAACCTTTGAGTAAGGTGCTACTGACTTAAGTTACTAATCTAAGAGTATCTGCATTTCAAATAAATGCACCATGATAAGAAGATTAACTTGAAATTCTGTTTCTTTGCCCACCTATACCTGGCACAGTCTCGCAATATCATGCCACCTTAATGACAAATTGCTTTAAAAAAGAATGAATGTCAGGGATGAGTGAAATTATGATTTTTGGTGCAGAGTCTTGCTTTACACTTATTTCAGTTCTGAGGTATAGTTTGTATCTTTTACTTGTATTTCCTATGATTGCACTATTTCCTGTGATTATACTATTTTTCTTTCTGTTATTTGTTTTTATGTTTTTAAATCATTTGTCTTCATTAGCTTCCCTTATTTTGGAGTTGCTGAATGACAACTCACAGGTGGGTCACTGACAAGAAACAATGAAGGATCAAACAAATTACTATTCTCCAACAGACAGGTGTTCTTTGGATGGCACTTCACCTGTGGCCACACCTCAATGGTTCCTAAAACAGTGATGGCACTATTAATACTGATGCCAGTGGAGGCTAGTCTGTTGAAGAAACAACTTGCAAAGATTTATGATAAATAACTTGCAAAGATTTATGATAAGTGTCTCCAATTGCCTTGCACACTTTTGCTTTTCTGCTTTGTTTCACTGCACTGAACTAGATGTTCTGTAGTTCCCAGGGACCAGATACCTCCCACAGACATTGATAAGGCAACTGCCTCAAAAACTGAGCTGGGTAGGAAAGACACACCTCAACATTAGGGATCAGGTTTTTGGTTTGTCAAGTTTCCCTAACTACTATACAGCTCAAACTGACAATAATACTGAGGGGGTGGGAGAGTGGGGGCAGTCATTTTTCAAAGAGCACAATTTACACAAGGATTACTTAACCTGGCAGGTATACAAAGCACAAACTATATAGCATAGGGCAATGTTGCAGAGGACAGGCTGTGCTGACTTGTCAAAAATGAAAACTTCAATATTCTTATGGGTTACTGACTGTAATAGCTGATAAGCCTCAGATAACTTTTGATTAATGGTCAGTTTATAAGATACTACATTAAATAGAAATAATTTGAACTGGGAAGAATACTCTGAGAATATTAATAACCATATAAAAACTTACAGAAACAATAACACTGTTTTAAAAGAAAAAGTGGGAGATGCTTAAACTTCTCTGCAAATTAATCAAAGGGGGCACTTTTATTTTCAGAAGTAGTTATAAACCTTTGACATTCTGATAGTTATTTTCCTAAATCCAAGATTAAAAAAAGGTCTTGCACAGAAAAGTTCCTTAAAGTTTAGGATTGATTGACATGGCTTCAAAATTCTGAGAAGGCAGAATTAGGAACTATAGACCATGCTAGTTTTGAATGTTTTCAAGCCCCAAACCAACAAAATTAACCACTGAAAAACTGATTCATATGAATGAGGCGACAACAACAAAAACCAACATGTACAGTGACATATACCTTGAAGGCATTTTGTATATTTGGATATTCTCACTTGCATTTTTAGACAATGGAGTAACTCTTTTGTAGGCTGTACTAAACCACAAACACATCATTAAAGAAACCAGACTAGGAATTTCAGCATCAATTCGATGTTTTTGGAAGTCAAGGAAAGTAGCCAATTAAAAAATAACTCAGACACTGTCTCTTCTTCATGTTCAGCAAGCATAAGATTATTAATGGCAGAACAGCTTACCTGGGACAGGGCTTTTTCTTGAATTTAAGTTTTGAGAATCCACAATCTCTTCTGTTTGCCCATCTGCTTCTACCTCTATTTTGTTTTGAATCTCTTTTGCATCTTCACTAAGGCAAGTTCTTATGCTTTCGTCCTCCTCTAACACTCTCTGGACTGCAGTGGGAGCACTCGGAGAACTAACAGTAGTGGCGGCAGCAGGAACAATGACTGGAGTGGGAGGAGGAGAAGCCGGAGGAGTTGGAGGAGCCGGAGTAAAGGAAGTAACTGTGGAAGGGGTGATGGGAGCTGGGATACACTCGACTTTCATTTCTTCTGGGGGATTTTCCAGAATCTCCAATTCAAGAGTCAATGGCAACACTTCCTGTTTTACTATTTCCACAATGCTCTCTGTGGCTGGTAATTTTTCACTAACTCCATTCATTTCATTAATTAGGTTAGTACTAGCAATCAGTGGAATATCATTAGGTGCTACACTACAAGGTTTCTTGCATATATCATCATCAATTTCATCTGTTGGTGAAGGGTCTGATGTTTCTGTGCAAGATGTGGGGCTGGGTATAGGAATTGTATCTTCTTTTGAGGAAGAGAGTTCACATTTGTCATCTATAGGAGTGGTGAATATCGGCTGGGTAGTAAGAACAGCAGAGGTGGGGGAAGCAATTGTACTTCGAGCAATTGAAGAAACAGTGGTAGGTGATAAAGGCAGAGGAAGCTCTGGTATGGATTCTATTGCAGTAGTCTCAGATGTCTGGCCTGCTTGTTCTTTCTTCTCCCCACTAAGGACTAGCCTAAGGACTGGGGAAGGAGACTTTAACACTGGATCTGGTTTTGGCTTCTCTTCTGGGGAAGAAAAAAATAAAAGAGTTTTAAGAATAATTCTTGCATCAGAGACTATGTTGTTATTGTCTTGGGCCAATTCTTTTAATCTCTTATCCTAAAACACTGGCAGCAGAATGGAGACCAATACATTATTCTGGTACTCCATAAAAACTGTCATTTTTTTTCTAGTTATACACACTATTACGTAATCCAAATACACATAAACTCTATTTTGGAGTGAGAGAATAATTATGTCAAGAATACAACTGAAAAGGTCATCAAAACTGAAGCTAAACCATTCTTCAGTCGGGAGCAGGGCTTTTCTTTAAAGGTAGGAAAATCTTCAATTCTACCAGATCTTGTTCACTGTGGAAAATATTTCTGCCAAGGATATACTATAGTGATGGGACAGTATAAGGACAAATAATTGGAAATTAAATTATTATAAAGAGATTAATGGTGCTTTTTATTCTACATACTTCTGCATTTGGGGAATTTTTATTAAAAAGTATGTATTATTTATATTAAAAACTATGTTTTAAGAGAAACTATCATATTGTTATTTGTTGAAATTTATTATCAGTGAAATCAAGACCGTGAACATAAAAACCAGTTTAGAAATTAATTTAAATTTTTCAAAAGAGGTAATATAAACAGGAATATTGTAAGGTATAAACACAGAAATTTATCTTGTGTCTTCATATGTAAAAGAATTCTTTAAGGAGAAACCAAAGTTAATAAACAAATCCAATAAAAAAAGATCAGCACATATGCATGAAATAGTTTGGAATAATATATAAAATATGCATCTGTGTACAGAAAGAGAGAATGAGATCAAGAGAGAAAAGAGTAATTGATAATCATAATAAGGGTCCCAGAAAAATACAAAAAGCCTAATTAACAAAAATGTCCAAATTTTTAAATTCCAGGTAAACTGATATGAGATTCATCCCTGGAGGGACGAACCCAAAGCAGTTTCAGACTGGTTTCCAGCCTTGTGTTTCCTTAGTATATGGAAAACCATATACTCATGAATATGTTTACCAAATGAACCAACAAAAATTTTAAGCACTACCACTACTAAAAGACAATCTAAACTGAAAGAGACTTTATTTTCTCCTCTAAAATTCTCTATGCATCAGTGTAAGTTGAGTCTTTACAGTAAACCGTAGTTAAGTCTATGAAAAAGAATACTCTGTATTAATCAGATAGATGGTAAATGTAACCAGTAAGCTATTATTATTAATAATTCATTCACTGCATGAAATTAAGGCTACACTTACTAGCCTTAAAATTCACTTTTGTTTAGGGGCATAGAAGCTGGTGCTTCTAAAATTGGACTTTGCCTATTTACTGTAGTGGTGAAATAAGATCAACAGGATCTCACTGACAAATCCTTCAGACTCACTTGCCAAGGCAAGAGACAAAAATATTTCAGAAAAATGTCTTTATCATAAATGTGTTGTAATATATATATATTACATGTAATATATATATAATTACATACATGTAATATATATATAACACAAATATGTATTTATCAAATATCTCTGATGAAAATAATTTCCAACTCACTGAAGTACTAAATAAGTCAATCAGATTACATGATATCACTGTGAAAGCATATCAGAATAACATCCTTATGACTACTGACTGAAACCTAGATGCAGTAAAAATAGATGAAAAAATGATTCTCACATTAACAACCTGAGTACATCAATTCAAGGATATACTCATACATCCTTGGAGGACTATTTGGTACACAAAATTTCTGATAGTAAAAAATCAAACCAAACAGATCTAAAACTGATAATCTTCTATATACTCTTGAGAAAAATCTTTAAAAAATTATTTTGAGAGCTCCTCATCCTGAAATAAAAGCCTGTTAACCCACTAATTAAAGCTTTAATATAGAAAGCTAAAAGATACAACACAGTAGGTCTAAATAAAGAACATTTATTTTTATCCCTCTAAAGACTTTATTTGCCCATCTTTAGGAATTTGTAGGAATTCCATCTTTAAAATTTTTTGCTAAGAAAATATCATGTAATAATGTGTAAGAGTTAATAATAATCATGTAAAAGTTAGCAAAGAAAGATGTCTAGAATATTAAGGCAACATTATTTATAACAGAAAAAAAGGAATAAACTCAATGTCCAACAGTAAGGAATTAATTAAAGAAATGATGGCCTGGGTATATAATGGCATATTATGCAATATTTAAAATAGGCTTTTAGAAGGGTTTTAATGATATGGAAAGTTGTTTATAATAAAAGATATGCTTTTTTTTTAAAGTAGGGCACAAAACCGTATATAGAATCTAAACCCCATTTGGTAACTTAAAAAATATATATAATACTAACATATGCGGCATGCAGGAAAGTCAGTTTATTAACAATGGCTCTGAGTAATCAGATAAGTATTTTTTCATTTTGCTCATCTGTAGTTTCTACAACGAATGAGTCATATTTATAAGAAGGATAAAACTGCTCCCTTTTATTCTCTCATGGTAGTGAAATCAACGGCATAGATGGGTGCCTTTTGGTTGTCATAGTATAACAATGACCAGAAGGTGCTACTGTCATTTAACAGGCAGAGGCAAGAATGCTAAGCATCTTGCAACTTAAGGGACAGTCTCACTTGACAAAGAATAGATCTGTCCTAAATGCCAATGGAGGCCCAACTGAGCAACATGCTGTTAATGGCTGAATTACAACAGAATACTCTACACCAGGTGTTTTCAACAAGCAAGAAGATTAATACTAAGATAACAACTAAGTCTTGTTTATATTTAATTATCTATACCATATCCTCAAGACATTAGATTGAATGTACTTTCTCACTTAGGAAACAGCAATCATTTCAGCTGTTCTGTACACCATGAACACGAAGCCAAGATTTTAATTCATTCGACAATTGTTCTCTCTGCAAATCAATGTGAAGCATTCCCTATGACTTCATAAAGTACCAAAGAAATGTGAAATGGTACATTTGTCTGAAACCTTAGGTCTTTGTGTGACCATTACAGCTGTTCATGTCAAAAACTCTGAGAAACCAGCAACTTACTAATGGCAGCCAGCAATTTATTAAGCACTTATTATGTGCCAGGAACTGGATAAAATATCATACATATATTGTCCCTTTTAATTCTCACAACCGCCATTGGGGTAGAAACTACTATTTGCCTATTTTACAGATGAGGAAACTGAGGGTTTCAGAGATTAGTTATTGGCCCAAGGTCATATAAATAGCAAGTGCTGAAGCCTGACAATGATTTCAATGCCCACATTCTTCCAATTCAGGGAGTGAAAAGGCTTACAAAAAGAAAAGCATTTAGGTGAATCAAGCAGGAGGGAGACTTTGGGAGCTAACAGGAGATTTTGTTTCTTAATACACATAGCCTCAGTAATGACACTTCCATTGAGACAGTAAAACCAATCTAATGGCAGAATGCAGAGACTACTATTTCTAGGGGTAATATAGCAATATTTGAAAACAGTCTTTTTATATACTCCTTAATTTCAAAAAGAATCTACAGTTAAGAAAGAAATTTAAAAACTTCTTAAGTGTAAAGAAAAAAAACATTCTCTAAATAATGGCGAGCCCTTTCTAATGTTATTTGAAATACACAAATTTGGGTTTTAAAAAAAAACTACTCTGAAAACTATTTTATTATATCAGCAGGACGTGAGAATTAGAAAATAGTTACTTTGTTTGACTAGCCAAAAAAGAGAGAGAGAAAGAGAAAGAAAGGGGGGAAGGGAGGGAGAAGAGAAGAGAAGAGAAGAGAAGAGAAGAGAAGAGAAGAGAAGAGAAGAGAAGAGAAGAGAAGAGAAGAGAAGAGAAGAGAAGAAAACAATTAC
Source organism: Indri indri (assembly GCA_004363605.1). NCBI lineage: Eukaryota > Metazoa > Chordata > Mammalia > Primates > Indriidae > Indri > Indri indri. The sequence continues at coordinate 22,133 of RJWJ010008153.1, read as the reverse complement.
TGAGTTTTCTGCTGAATAAAGATGGTAATAAAAGGAAGGCAACAGTAGTCCTAAAGAGTTATTTATAAACTTTATGAAATGTACTTATTAATAAAATACTACATTTTTCTTTTCATCAAGGTAATCTGAAACATTTTCCAATTTACCCTTATCTGTATCATTGCATCAATTTGAAATGCTGATTTCGTTTTTCAAATTTCCACTCAGCTAAAAAAAAAAAAAACAAAACCAAAAATTGAGAGGAAACAAAGAATTCTACATTCCCCCTCTGGAAATCTAGGCCTAAATATGACAAAATGCAGGGGTCTCATAATCTAAAAATCTTAGCATTCTTTTTCACAAAGTAACTGCAAAAATGATAATACTGTCTTCAGAAAGGACAGAACTAGCATCGTCAGGGTATGTAATGAATTTTTTATATCTTGGCAAGGCTACAAAGAAAGTGCAAAGAGGATATATTTTAAGACCTCTTTGCATGGGAAATGTTCGACATGCTTAGCATAATTCTAACCAGCAAAAAGATTACACTTTTATAAAAGTAATGTTTAAAGGAAATACCCTGAAAATTATTCTCTATCAAGATTAAAAATGTTCTCAATTTTGACTCAAAACTGCTTTGTCATTGGGGGTAGCTAAAAGTCTTCCACAATACCTATGAACTGTACTCTTTCGAAGTGAATGGCTTTAAAATTCAAAAATTTAGCTTGAAGCATGCATAAGTCCTCATTTGATTCTAAACATTGCTGAAAGTATGTCACAGTGCAACTTTTAGAAGCATGCCAGGTGAGGGACTGCTACATAATTTTTAGCTTCAAGTATTTCATATAACAAATCAATATAGGACTTGTCTCTGTTCAAGGTTATTTTACTAGGATTCTCAATACTCAGGGAAAAAAACCAAACTTTCTACATTAAAAACACCATATTATCATCTTTGTATGGTGTAAACAAGACTGAAATCATATAACAAACTACACCTTCCAAAAGGTTTATAAGTGTGATTAACTTGTACTATAGCTAAAACCTTTTAATATGAAATACGACTACTTTATGGGGCATTTAGAAATATTTTTTAAAGAATAATTTTTAGAAAATACATATACTATAATAGTAAAGCTATAGAATAATAAGGGGTTTGGAGGAATGAATAATTCAAGAAAGCAGATAACATATATATGACTTACATTCATTCTGAGTAAGAAGTTAGAAACATTATAAAGCAGGCTGAAAGTTACTTGCTTTCTCCTGTGCCTAATGAGAATTGTCTCTCAATTTTAGCTATGGTCAAGCTAAAATCCAATTCGACAGTAAAAAACAGGCTATGATATCCTACTTTCTGGCATGAGATTTCCCTTAAAGTTTTCTATTTATACTGCAATTGGCACTGAGTGTATTTTTTAACAAACACTTGGCACTTGTTGTTCAAGGTCAATGGGAGTAGACACCTTAGTATTATGATTCCTGCATCAAAATTAATTACTATAATTTACTGAGCACTTTTCATGTGGTAGGCATGTCCCCACGACCACCCCGTGAGGTAGGTCTTCACTCCATTCTTTAAGTGAATAAATTGAAATACACAGGGTAAGTGACTCAATTAAGACCAAATAGCTAGCGCATGATGGAGCCAGAATTTAAACTCAGTGCTATCTCCAATTGCGGCTACAGAAGGCCAATTTTGTAAGAAGAAACGTTTTATTTTTTAGAAAAATAGCAAGATACCCAGGGACATGTTGAATATATAAATTAAACTGTTTACTCTTATAAAGTAATATACGATTTGATTTATTCCCCCTCCACACCTAGTTTAAAAGAAAAAAACAGTTTAACGCAGCTAAACTTTTACCTATAAAGTGGTAATGACAGTGACGGATTAATAAAACATACAAAAAAAATTTAGCCATCATCCCTACTTTAGTTTCCTAGAGGTAGATACTTTGATTTTTACCTCAAAACCTGTTTAAAAGTGGATGTCTAAATAATCCTCACATTTACTCTTACTCTTGAATGCTGAGGGCAATGTAATCAATTAAAAATAGACTAAAGATAAGAGGGAGGAAAACAGTCATACACAAACCTTGCTTCTGGTCGCTAGCTGCAGTGACAGGGGTGCTGGCAGCAAGATGAGCGCTCTCCACAGTCCCATAAACCACAGGGCTGTGCTCGGGGACCTGGCTGGGCAGCTGCTGGGATTTGAAGTACAAAAAAGGGTGATAATGAGCGTGCGAACATAAAAACTAGCAACATGGAACCCAAGCAAGTGAAGACAGAGTGGGGTGGGAGGTCACAAAATTAAAAGAAAGAAAAGCAAGGAAAAAATATATAGGCCAATTTAATAAATTCAAAAAGTACATGGGAAGACAGGGAAGATAAGGAAAGAGGCAGCAGGAAAGGGAGAAGGAAAAGAGATGATTACTGTTAACCACAGAAAGAGAAGACAGCACAACAGTCATTAGTACAATTCATTCTCCAGTGCTCCTTCTAAGGACAAGCCGACTTTTCAACCTAACAACACATGCCACGTATGAGAGGGAATTTAACATCCTACCAGTCAAAGACTAGAACAATATAGACAACTTCACTTATAAACTACCTGGTAAGTAGTTCATCTGTCAAAAGCAGAGGAGAAACAGAAAATGTGATGCGTTTGCAAACCAGTTATTGATTTCAGAATAATACTGAAAGGTGATTCCTGTCATTGTCCACATAATCATACAGGTGAAATGCAACTTGGAAAGTATCTAAATGCACTTTCACCTTAAAATGTCTTTAGGTTTTGGGTCAAAGATGGTATGTTCAAAATCAGAAATCTGAGTAAAACATCTGGCTTTTCAGAGCTGTGAGGAAACTCTCATTTTCACACTCAGACATTGCATTGGAATGAAAAATATCCATTAAAATCTTAGCAGGGTAGGTTGAGAAAACTGCAGCTATTTTTCAACTTAGAGGGAACAGAATCACACAAGAAAAGACAAGAACACTCATTTTACATCACATTCCAGGCAGGTATTTGTTCTGGATTTGAGGGTTACACAAAAGCCACATAACAAAGCACTGTCTCTCCTCGGATGCCTAAGGTCAATTTTTTGGTAGCTATAATCTCCCATGTTAAATTCTATCACTGCTATCAGAGCAGAGCTCCCTGCACAACTCTGTTTTTCTTTTATTTGTTTTCTTCTGGGGAGTAGGGATGGGGAAACTAAGATGTGGCTGAGTGTGAACGGACAGAGCCACGTAAAAGCGAGGGTTAGTAAAAAAGACTTTCAAGAAAGTCTCACTGCAAGTGAGAATATAAAATGAAATGGACACATATAATTAATTTATGATAATAGATACCATTTAAAGTAACACTGCTTTTCAGAATGTGCAACATGAAATTTATATTTAACTATATAAGGACTGTTCACAATAGATAGGAATGGGGAAAATGCCATCATTTCACCTACTCATTAGAAGATGAAGGTGCTCATATTCCACAATTACTTCTAAATTAAGACTACCAAAATTACATTTCCATATATAAGAAATTAAGAGTTACTGTTTTCACTTTGAATAGGGAACAAATATTAATAAATACTTATGCCATAATTACCCTGTTCTGAATTCTTAGTTTCAGTGAGGAAAAAATTGTACTACTAAAATTCAACAGAAAGCTTCACAGCTAAAAGAAAAAAAAAATACGACTGTTCAATTCTACTGGCTGAAAAAAGATCTAGAACAAAGGAAACACTTCATGTTATTTTGCATTTATTAAACACTTATCTGCATTTCCTAGGAAATATTCATAAATTGTCATTTACCTGAAAGGAAAAAAATATTAACTATTCCAATTGCCTGGGAAATTAATAACCAGAAAAGGGGGTGGGGGTAAGTAATGGCTAAAAGCAGGTCACCAAAATGACAACTATAGGTAAGAATGAGATATTTAAGACAGTATAAGGCTATTGATAACCTATAAATTTGTATAGATCTGAGGAGTTTTCAATCTAAAACACCTTCAATCACATAAATGAGAAAACTACACAGACATTTTTAAATCAACAAAGCCCAAGGGAGAATTTATGTCTAAAGAGTCTTAACAAAGGAGTGAGATAGCATGCAGTTAAGTTACAGTTCCAAGTATTCAGTGCAGAGTTATAGATCTACAAAAAAATGCTGGGGAAGTACTTCTCAGTTTCCACAACTGTAAAATGAAAAGGAACTAAAGATTCCACAGTCCTGTTCAGCTTTAACATTCTATAAGCCTCTGCTAGTGCTCAGAAAATGATAACATACAATTCAACACTTTATTCTTGTTCTGCATTAATTTTAATTTAGGATAATCTTCTCAAATTATAGCTTAACCTCTAATGTCATCTTTTCTATTCTAATGAAGTAACTCAACTATAAACGGTCCATTACAAAGCAGTTCCTTATATTTCAAAACCACAAGTTATCATGAACTATTTTATCTCATTGATAAGTCAGAAAATTGAAGAAACACACTGAATATTGTGAAACAAAATATCACATCTAATGCTGTATGTATTTTGATCCACATAAAGAAATTACGCTACATTGTTAAGAATAAATTTAAGAAATTTCAAGGCCACTGACTTTATTCATATTCACTATTGGTAGGAATGAAAATTTATAAAATCATTCTGGAAGGGCAATCACTATCAAAATATAAAAAACTCAATAAAGAAACTAAGGAAGTCAGAGTTAAGAGATCAGGGCTGGCTAGGTGCGGTGGCTCACACCCGTAATCCTAGCACTTTGGGTGGCCAGGGGGGAAGGATCACTTGAGACCAGGAATTTGAAGCCAGCCTGAGCAAGAGCAGGACCCTATCTCTACAAATAATACAAAAACTAGCTGGGTATGGTGGCTGAGGCAGGAGGATTGCTTAAGACAAGAAGTTTGAGGTTGCAGTGAGCTATGATGATGCCACTGCACTCTAGCCTGGGAGACAGAGCAAGATCCTATCTCAAAAAAATAAAATAAAATAAAAAGGATCAGGGTTTTTTAGCAACTCTTTCCACATCATTGCAATAGTTCATAATTTACATTAATGCTAAACTCTACCCATTCCCAAAATTTTCAAAACCAAGGTTCTGATTTGTAGAAGAAAGAAAATAAACACACGTTTCCCACATTTCAACCAAAGTAACAGAGGAGTTTAAAGAAGGGCAATATATTAGATTCTTTTTTTTTAAGACAGAATCTAACTCTGTTGCCCTGGGTAGAGTGCAGTGGCATCATCATAGCTCACTGCAACCTCCAACTCCTGGGCTCAAGCGGTCCTCTTGCCTCAGCCTCCCAAGCAGCTGGGACCATAGGCACACCATGACACCCGGCTAATTTTTTCTATTTTTAGTAGAGATGGGGGTCTCATTCTTGCTCAGGTTGGTCTGGAACTCCTGGTCTCAAGCAATCCTCCCACCTTGGCCTCCCAGAGTGCTAGGATTACAGGCGGGAGCCTGTAGATTCTTGATAGTATCCTAGATTCTTGATAGTATCCAAGAAATACATTTTCCTTATAAACTCTCTATTAGAATTTACTGTGTTGATGATTTATATATTAAATTTAAAGTACTGGCCTCAAGGGATAATGGTAGGCTTGGGCCCAAATACTGGAGGAATTCATTCATTTTTTGAAAACAGTATTTTACCTATTAGGTAAAACAGGAAACAAAAACTAAAAATGCCCTTAAACAGTTCTTTGCTTAATTTAAAATTCATTTTTCTTTACACAGCCCATATTCTTGCTGCCTAGAAAGGAGTCATCTTCCTTTGCCATCTATTATAATCATGTACATGACAGGATACTTAGGTACAGAGGTAATTATAGACAGGGGTCAACAACTATGGCCCAGGGGCCACATACCTGTTTTTGTACTGCCCGCAAGAAAAGCTTTTACATTTTTAAATGATTGAAAAATATTTCTTGACACATGAAAATTATACAAAAATCCAATTTCAGTGTCCATAAATAATATTTCATTAGAACAGACATATGCATCTATCTACATATAGTCTATGGTTACTTCTGTGCTACAATGGCAAAGCTGAATAGCGTTGAAAGAGATGATATGGCTGCAAAGCCCAATATATTTACTATCTGGCCCATTATACAAAATATTCTCTGACTCCCTATTACAATTCACTGAGAGAAAGAAAAGTCTTCAAAAGTTATATAAATAAAAGCAAAAAATTGATGTAATTTACTGTCAGCACAAGAGACTACTTCAATGCTTCATGTTTTATCATTTCAGGTACAATTCATTTTTCAAAGTATCATTCAATAACTTTAAAATAATCCTTATATAAAATATCTCATGTACTTAAAGTATACAAATCCTGGAATAAACAAATATAGCCTCCACTGAGAAACATGAAGATCAAAGAAGCAAAATAATAATATACTTAATTGATGCCAGGAAAAAGGACCAAAACAGGCTTCTGTTATAAGCAGAATCTCCTAAATTCACTCATTAGAAAGGGATGTGTATGTATGTGTTTTCTCTTGATATTTACCATGTACAAAACAGTGAGAATCCAATGATGACTAAGACAAAGTTCTAGGTTCAAAGGTAACAGATATTAAGGAATTAACCACAAAATTAATTATTTAATTACAATAGCTATAAATGCTATACTGGAATAGTAAGAGTACAGGGATGACATATAATCAGGGGTTCTGACTTTGTGTGTGAGGATTTTTTTGAGGAAGCAACATTTAGGCTGAGTGTCAGAGAATCAGTGTGAATGCAGGTAAGTGGGAGGAAGTGTAGGAAGAAGCACTTCAGGCAGAAGGAACAGCATGTATGAAGGCTCTAAAAGGAAGAGTATTATGTGATCAACCAGCTTGTGTGACAGGGTAAGAGGAATGTAAAAATAGCTGGGGAATTTGACGTGAAATGAGGCAGGCAGGGGTAAGACCAGACAGAACCTTACAGGCCACACCAAAGGTTTTGGTCTTTATCCCCACAGCAGTGGGAAGCCAGGGACAAGTTTTAAGCAGCACTATGAAATAATCAGATTTTATTTTTATTTTAAAAAGATAATTCTGAATACTGCATGGAAAATGAACTGGAGTGAAGGAAGAGTAGTTACAAGGACATGATTTATACAGTTATTGTAGTCCAAGGGAAATCATTTTGGTGGTAATAATTGGGGGAGGATGAGACTGAATTCTACCTAAATGCAGAAGGTACTATGACAGGACTTGGTAAGTGACTAGAGATGGTGGGGAAGGGATTAATGAGGAGGAGAGGAGTAAAAAGAAAGACATTAGGTTTCTGAGATGTGTGCCAGTCACTAAGATAGGGAACACTAAAGGAGACAACAGGTTTTGGGGGTCAAGTGGTATGGGAAAGGAAGACCATGAACTCAAGTTTTGCGTTTGAAGTGCTTATGAAACACTTAAGTGTAGAGATTAAAGAGAAAGTTGAACATGTAATCTGAAGCTCCAAAGAGTTGTTACTCATAACAATATATGGAATGACATAATGAATACCCTTTACAAGGGTAATAATGCACACTAAATAATGACCACAGGAATAATTTAATAGTAACAATAAATAACACATTAAATTCTAATGCCAGAATCACAGGATGTAAGAATTGCAGTAGGCATCAACCACATGGATCAGTTCTTTAATTCTTTCTATACTTTTCTCAGGAAACTACTACTTGTAGTGAAAAATCTTAGGTGACATGAAGTCACTGTTTTCAATGGTGGAGCCCACTTCAGGTTTAGACAGATCTAATCATTATTAAGTTTAAGTGTTTTCATCCATTGCTCTTAGTTATTGGTGGCTCTGAAACAAAAATCTCATCCCTTCCACACAAGAGCCTAGCACACACTTTAAACTAATGATAAGTATTTATTGACTACCTTACTAAGCACAATACATTAAACTATGTTCTAGGAGTATAGTGCTGAATAAGACGTGGTGCTCCTTGCATCCATGGAACTGATATTCTTGTGGTGAAGACAGACAATAAACCAGAAAACAACATGTTATGTGAGGCAGAGGTTAATACTATGAATAAAATTAAACAAGGGTGACTGACAGTTGAGTAAGCAGCATGGAAGTATTACTACAGAGCGGTCAAACATTGCTTTCCTGAGAAAGTGCTATAGAGGCAGACTTGGAAGGTGGAAGAACATCCCAGACAGAAGAAAGAGTAAGTAGAATAAAAACCCGAGGGCAGAAGCAAGCTTGGAAAGGAGATCAGCAGCAATGCACTGTAGTAAAGAAGTAGAAGGGACGAGACATGTACCCAGAAACCAGATGATACATGACTTTGTATGGACCTCCAAAATTCTACGAATATGGACTTTTGTACATTTTAGTCACCAGTAGAGAGACGCTGGATAATTCTTACTGGGGAATGGATGTGATCTGATTTATGTTTTAAAAATATACTCGCTCACTGTGGCTGTTGTGTAAAGAACAGAGACAGGAGAGGCAAGACAGAACTAGTGAGACGAGTGAGGACGTTAACTACTGTCTACGAGAGAGATCAAAGTGGCTTAGACTACAATAGCAGTGGAGGTGGTGAGAACAGGTCAAAAAAGACTTGCTGATATAACAGTTGTGGAGAGTGAGGTAAAGAAGGTTTAAAGATGACTCCTGGGTTTAGCACCTATGCAACTGGGGTAGACTGCAGTACAATTTACAAAAGGAAATGAAGGGGAGCACACCAAACACCTGAAGAAATAGTTTATAACATAGGGTTCACACACTCAATCCCTTCAGAAACCAGTAGGTGACCTAAACATATGAGCGAAGGAGTAAAACAGTAATAGAAAAAGGTAACAAAAGAGAGAATTTATGTGTGGGCTAATGGCATTCAGATAGATGAATTTTTCTTTTCTTTAAATGCTGATCTGACAAAATATACAACTGCAATAGACAGAACGTCCTCCTTCAAAACAAGGAAAGTATGCCAAGGTGTCAAGAATGACAAGGGGAAACCCGGACATTCTAGATAAAAGCTTTAAAGTAAACTAGAGCATTTATGAAAATGATTTTAAAGTTCTTCTGGGGAAGGGAAGAAATCAAAAAACATGAAAAATTCAAACACAAGAATAAGGTGGATGAAATTCTCTCTAAAATATAAGTTATAATATTCAAGAAAGCATAGTAATCACATTAAAACAGATCAATGGAAGAGTCATAAACAGACCCAGGTATATATAAGAATTTAGTAAATGATTAAAACATCTCAAAACAAGGAAGCAATGATAAACTATTTCATAAACAATAGTGAAACCAGACAAACCATTTGGCACAATCCAAACCTCACTATATCAAAATACAGTCCACAGAAATCAAACATAAAAGTAAAATAACCAAACCATGTAAGTACTAGAAGAATATGTGAACAGTTTTATTATCTTGGATGAAAAAGGCTTTCAAAGTCCCAAATCATAAATTATCTAGGAAAAGACAGAAATTTGTAAATATAAAAATTTTAAAACTTCTATATAACAGAAGTCACAATCAACAAAGTTAAAACACAATCATCAAACAAGAAAAAAATGTTAACATGTTAAAGGGATTTCTTTAACATGTAAAGAACTCTTATAAATCTATTGGACAGGCTGGGTATGGTGGCTCACGCCTGTAATCCTAACAGTTCAGGAGGCTGAGGTGGGAAGATTCCTTGAGCTCAAGTTCAAGACCAGCCCGAGCAAGAATAAGATCCCATCTCTACTAAAAAAAATAGAAAAATTAGCTGAGCATTGTGGCACACACCTGTAGTCCCATCTACTAAAGAGGCTGAGGCAGGAGGATTGCTTGAGCCTAGGAGTTTGAGGTTGCAGTGAGCTATGATGATGCCACTGCATTCTACACGGGGTGACTGAGTGAGACTGACCCCCAAAAAATTAAAAATAAAAATAAAAATAAAAAATCTGTTGGACAAAAACCATTACCCCCCCAGAGATATGTGTACAGAAGAAATAAATAGATAATTGATACACAAACAACCAGGGAACATAAAAAAATTCTTAACTTCATAGATCAATACATAAAAATCAAATAAGATATTTTTTAATCTGTTGGATAAGCAGTGATATAAGGAAAAGGATATTCTCTTATACTGCTGGCAGGAGATTAACAGGTATATTTCTGGAGGATAGAAAATGATAACACAGCAACCTGAAAATAAATACCCAAAGTAGTTGATCACAGCATTGTGAATATAGTGACAAACAGAAAGCAATATGAATATCCATCAACTAAATAAACTGGTACATCCAAACAAAAGTGCCATGTAGGCACTTTAATATACCTATAGTCAAATATGAATGTTTCTTAATGATCACTGAAAAAATGCTAGTTACAAAATGGCTTGTGTGAACCCAAATATATTAACTTATATGTACGGGCATGTATATATGTATACATACACTAAAGGATATCCGAAAAAGATATTTACCCAAAAGTTAACAATGGTCAACACTTGGTAATAAGATTTAGGGTTATAATTTCTTTGTTTACTACTCTTTTCCAATGAAGATTTATCATTTGTACACAAATAAAAATAGTTATTTTAATTTTAAAAATATATTTTAAATAACAGATTAAAGACTAAACCTGATGGTTTCTTGTTATCTCTTACAATCCTCCTTGTGATCCCTTACAACTATAAACATCATAGTTGCCAGATGATTACAAGTTTCAATATCATCACTCAATGTCTGACTAGAAGCAGACTGCAGGGATAGAACTGTTACACACATAAAAAGTTCAAGTCGCACTTTCTTTACAATTGGGATTCTGATTTAGAACATCTAAGGTAAAATTATACCACTGTGAAAAGCCAAGGTTTTCATATAATTTTATGAAGAATTATGAAAACAAATTGTTCAAGTAAGAAGAAAGACACAAAATTTAATTTTACTAATGTGTCTCATTGATGGATTTTTTTTTCTTTTGGAGACAGAATCTTGTTCTGTTGCCCAGACTCGAGTGCAGTGGTATAAGCATACCTCACTGTAAACTCAAACTCCTGGGCTCAGATGGATTTTTATCGGGAAACCCAAACAACTTAAAATACATTTGTTCCACTGGCTTCCAAAAGAAGTTAAGGTATGTCAAAAGTGGCCTTAAATAAAATTTTCTTTTCTTACTTGCTTTAGGAAATTCCTACAGGCTATGAAGCTAAAGAATCTCGGACATATTGAAGAATTAGGACATTTTTTACAAAACTCTGTTGGAGACACATCTGATGAAATAAATACCCCGGCTCTATAACACAAAGTAGAATCTCTCATTGTCTGTGTACTGATGAAATAAACCACCCTGCTCTACAAACCAAAGTAGAAATCTCTCATTGTCGGTGCACAAATTCTATTTTTTGTCTGTTTTTTGAGGCAGTGTCTCACTCTGTCACCTAGGCTGGGGTGCAGTGGCATCATCACAGCTCACTGCAACCTCAAACTCTTGGGCTCAAGCGATCCTCCTGCCTCAGCTCCCTGAGTATCTGGGACTATAGGTGTGTGCCACCATGCCCGGCTAATTTTGCTATTTTTTGTAGAGACGGGGTCTTGCTCTTACACAGGCTGGTCTTGAACTCCTGGCCTCAAGCAATCTTCCCACTTTAGCCTCCCAAAGTACTGGGATTATAGGCAAGAACCACCATATGCCCGGCCTCTAAGAACATTTTTAAGAAAATTTTTTTTTACCTTATACTACTAAATTCAAGGCAATAGTCTATCATTCTAAAATGCCTTATATTTGATCATCTATGACTTGTTTGTAAACTGGGCTCTGAGGAATCCCTCACCATCATAAAAGAAGAAAGCAAGAAGCCCCCTACTCCTTGGTAACCTTGCCTTTATCTGTTTTTACATGCTAGACTCTAACTTTAGAAAACTTTTTGTTTTAGAGACAGATTCTCGCTATGTTGCCCAAGCTTGGCTCAAGTGATCCTCCTGTCTCAGCCTCCTGAGCAGCTAGGACTACAGGCTCATGCCACCATGCCTGGCATCACATTTAAGATCTGAAAATCACTTGTCTCTGAATCATTTATCAAAATTTAAAGTGACCTAGTTATAAAATAAAAATCCTGTCAAATTTGTGGAATTCCAATCTCTACTATAGTTTACTAAAGTCCACCTCCTCTTAGAATGTCTTCAATTCTAAAAGAAAGTGAAATCTTAGGAGACTATGATAACCACATTCTTCACTAGGAACAAAGACATGCATAACTGACAGAATTTACTAATAACCCTTGTAAATACTAAAGGCCTTTTATATCCATGGGTTCCGCGTCCACAGATTCAACCAAGCTCGGATGAAAATATTTGAGAAAAAATAAAAAATAACAATACAACAATAAAATACACATAAAAAATACAGTATAACAACTATGTACATTGTGTTCAGTATTACAAGTAATCTAGAGATGATTTAAAGCATATGGGAGGAAGTACATAAATTATATGCAAATACTGTGCCATTTTATAGAAGAGACTTGAGCATCCTTGGATTTTGGTATTCATGGGAGTGGGGGAGGGTATCTTTGAACCAATCCCCTATGGATATCGAGAGATAACTGTAATTAAAGAAGATGCTCTTCATTCAAGAAGCTCATTTATACAGTTCTAAAAGGTAAGAAGTATATCCTAATATGCTCTCAATAACACAGGTAACAGGCAATCATCTCAAGCAACGCTGCCTGGTAAAAATGTTTAAACTTTCAACCTTAATGTTCAAACTAACAAAGAGTGTAGCATTTATTCTCAAGGTTCCATGGTGAAAACATAAAATACTCATTTAATGATGAGGTTTCCATAGGAATGCAGCTCCTTTTGGTATCATGCAATAGTTCATTAGGAAGAATGGCAGCAGCTGTGCTCTGAATGTGAAGACAATACACAGAAATATTACAAATAAAAATTTGGAGTTATAATAATTTGCAAAGAGAAACAACATGTCTATTTAAATACCATTTAGATATTCGAGGCTCTGAGACAACTGATGAAAACGGAAAGTACAGAAATTGGCTATTAGAAAAAAGAAGAGTTCAGCAGAAGTTAGTGAACAAGTAAACACCATCATCCATCATAGCTCACTCTGGCTTACCTGAGGAGGAGTAGGTGTGGATGTGGGTCTCCCTATGGGTGGAGTAGGATTTCTGCTGCCACCTCCAGACATAATCTCCTCTGTTATGTCTTTACCTCCCTGGTTTGGATCCCGAATTCTTATCTACAACGTTAAATAAAATAGCATACATACAGATGGGTGTTTAGGAGGCATATTTATAGGTACATGATGAGAGTAAAGGTGTGAAATGGGAAACGTGTCAAATACCAAAGGTGACAATCGCCACATTTCACTTTATTTCAATCATGAATAAATTTAGACCATTAGCTTTGACATGAATTCATCAGAATAAGAAGCTAAAATGAATCCTAGATGGCTGGATTTCTAGGTCAAAAAGGGAAACTATTTATGTTTGTTTTATATGAATTATCACATTGATTTTATTTACAATGCTTAACATAAGACAAGTTTCATAAAATAGTTTTAATATATGGAAGTTACTGTGTAGAACAAAGTTTTAAATGCCCTAAATGGTTCTCTGAAGTTCTCTAACAAAATGAAAAATATACATATTCTATGACTTAGGAACTGGAATTCATCCTGCAAACAATCTTATATACGTAGGTAAGGGTGCTCGCTGCAACAGTTTTTTTTTCCATTAAAGACACAGAAACAAACTAGAAGCCAATCAGTAATAGAAAAGTTCAAAAATTATCTTACATATTTACAATTAAATACCAAACAGCCAGTAAAAAGAATGAGGTAGACCTACATGTAGTGATATAGAACGATCATCATGATACACTGATAGGTAAAAAAATGCAATTTGCACAACAGTGTGTTTGACTTAGTTTAATTTTTTTAAAGGCTACCTATGCTTACAGATATCAGTGGGGATGGTGTTGCAATGGAGATGCGGTACCTAGGTCTAGGCATTCCATACTGAGACAGGGCTGAGACATGAAGGGACCCCTGTTGTTTATTACCACCACACGATAATCAAGGAATTCACTAATAAAATCACCTGGATTTAGGGGAGATTATAAGACTTCTAATATCAGCTATTCTTTCAGGTATGGATATATTTCTAATACATTCAGTATAACTTCGCTTCATTTATTCAACTTTCTTCTTCAGTAATGTCTATTACTATAATACTATCTTCCATTTTCATTATCTCATTTATTAATTTTTCCACATTCTGAGAGTGTTGTTCTCCAAATTCTACCATGATGATTCAACATGTCCAAAGCATAGTATCTTGACTGTAGTGTCATGACACACTGATATGTCCTGTTTATTATGACATGTACACAAGTAACTTGTTTCTAATAATAAAGTACTAGTTTTGGACATCATTAATTTTTATTAAATTAGACTACTTCAAGAATATTGCTATCAAGTCATTCCCATCTATCTTATCTGTGTGACTGGGAGTCTGAGAGAGTCTCTCTTGATTATAAACACCACCCTTTCTGTGTGTTTTGATGGATAAGAGATCACAAGCCACTCTTCTACAAAATGTTCTACAATTTAAATTTTACATTACTACATTGTTAATTCTCTTCGACTTGCCTTATTAGACAAAGACAAAGCCTCTGTAACTTATTAAAAACAATTAGAATACATTTTCTAAATTCTACTTTGTTTTCTAAAATAAATATACAAGGTCTAGCCAGAAAGTATTCAGCCATTGTTCACAAGAGAACGGTTTGTGTGACATCGATGTAACCTAGCAGCCAAAGAGAGTGGACTGTAATGAGCATGAGTGAACAATGACACCTTCACTGTACTAGTCAGTGGGGTGCTAGACGCAGTTGAGTGAGCACGTGTACTGTGTGGCTGTCGCATTCAACATGACTGAGCGAGCAGAGCAAGGAATTTGCATCATATTTTGCGTTAAGCTTCAACATTCCTCCGCAGAAACTATTTGGATGATTCAGAAGGCTTTCGGGGATGATGCAAAGAGTGTAGCACAAATAAAAGTTGTGGCACAAATGCTTCAAAGATAGATGAGAATTTGTTGAAAGTGATCCACGTTCTGGAAGGCCTGCAACAAGCAGAACACCTGAGAACGCTGAACGTGTATGGGCTGCAATCAACAAAGATCAGTGACTGATGGTGCGAGAACTAGAAGCTCATCTGGGGATTCCAAAAACTACTGTGTCCGAGAATTTGACGAAGGATCTTGGCACAAAACGTGTCATGGCAAAATGTGTTCCACGGCTTCTGCTACCAGAGCAAAGGAACATCACGCTGCATTTGCTAATGACTTGTTCCAAACTGCTACCAATGAACCAGATTTCCTCAAGAAGGTCATAACCAGAGACGAATCGTGGGTCTACGGCTATGATCTGGAAACAAAGGCCCAGTCATCCCAAAGGAAGTTGCCTGGTTCTCCACACCAAAAGAAGGCGCAGCAAAGTTGCAGCAAGATCAAGACCATGTTAACTGTCTTTTCTGATGGGGAAGGTGTTGTCCATCACAAGTACGCTCCTCCAGGCCAAACAATTAATAAGGAGTACTACACCTCAATAGTCTTCATTGGTTGAGAGATGCAATGTGATGAAAACAGCCACAGCTATGGACAACTGGTGATTGGTAGCTTAGTCATGACAACACACCTGCCCATGCATCATCATTACCTCTCATGCAGAGTTTTTTGGTGAAACATCAAATCACCCAGGTGACTCAGGCCCCCTACAGCCCAGATTTGTCACCCTGTGACTTCTGGCTTTTCCCAAAACTAAAATCACCTTTGAAAGAGAAGAGATTTCAGACTGTTGATGAGATTCAGGAAAATACAGGTGGCTGATGGCAATTCCAACACAGGATTCTGCAGAGTGTTTTGAACAGTGGAAGAGACGCTGGGAGAACTGTGTGAGGTCCCAAGGCAGATACTTTGAAGGGGACTGAGGCATCACTGTCCTATGTACAATATTTCTTGTATCTTGTGTCTTCTTCAGTAAATGTCTCCATTTTTCATATTACATGGTTAGACACTTTCTGTACAGACCTCATATTTCAAAGGCAGGATTTTTCTTCCTGTCCTTAATACTTTAGCTTTTTTCCTCTTTTGCTATTACTTTCTTTTGTCAGCCAGCTTGTAACTGAATGGAAAGCTGAGTAGGACTGGTGTTAAAGAAGAGTCAGTATATGAGAACTGAGCTCAAATTCCTCCCACTGAGTGAGACCTTGGTACATTGAACTCTCCCAGTTCTAAAGCTTTAGTGCATGTTGTCATGTAGCATACCTGGCTCAGTGAATGGTAAAGTTTGATATTGTGTAAATGGTATATATAACTTCTAGTTATATACTCATACAAATCCTCCAGGTCTTGTGGTAGGAATATAAGGGAAGAAGAAAAAAATGGCAAAGTCATTCATTAACTGAGGAGATAAATAATGACTGGGTAAACTTATTCGATAAGTGAACAGACTTTCAAATTTAAAATAAGAAAACTAATAAAGATCTCTTACAGTTTTTTTCTCTCTCTTGGCTGGAGGGGGCTGTTGCTGCGTAGGCACTATGATAGGTGCTGACTGATATACTGGCTGACTTGGGTAAAAAGGCGTTCCTAAAGAATTAGAAAAAAATGAAAAGAGGCACTCAGTTATTTTGTCAAACACTACAGGACTATCAATGGTACTATGTCTCTTGACAATCCCTTAAAAAAGATTAAAAACAAAAACACTAAGCATTCTTCTTAATTATCTCTTCCTACTAGCTATCCTCCAGTTACTAAAGTGGTCAAGAAATTATTCCCAAAATATTTAATGCCTTCAAATATTCACAAACATCCAAAACGAAAACAACTAGATACCTAACTCCTACAGATTTACACCACCTATCTTTGAAACCAACTGAAACTTGGCACAGTGGTGCATGCCTGTAGTCCCAGCTACTTGGGAGGCTGAGGCAGGAAGACTGCTTGAGCCCAAAAGTTTAAGACTACAGTAAGCTATGATCATGTCACTGTACTCCAGCCAGGGCGACAGAGGAAGACCCCATCTCAAACAAAACAAAACAACCGACAACACAGTAAGCCGGACATGGTGGCGTGCACCTGTAGTCCCAGCTATTGAGGAGGGTGAGGCAGAAGGATCGCTTGAGCCCAGGAGCTTGAGCCCAGCCTGGGCAACACACACACACACACGCACACACGTGCACACACACACACATCTACACACCACACGCACACACACATACACACCATGCTATAGCACTGCTTTTAAAAAATATTCTGCGGCCCAGTACCTGTAACAGTGACTCTCACACAAGGGTATGTATATGTATGTGAGTTTGATCAGGGAAAGGAGGGAATATATCTGATCATCTTGGGAAGTGGGGGGTGGTCTAATTCTTTTCCTAACTTACAGAGAACCACTGCCATAGGGAGCTACTATTAAGGATTGGCAATGTCCTAATGTTGGGTGGAAAAAGGCTGAGAACAAGTAGCCTAAAAGATAAATCCAGATACTAAGAATCCAGGCTCCAAACTACATTTTCTACCATTTTTGAACCCTACACCTTTGCTCTAGCTATAACTTACTCCTAACTCCTATCCCGACTGCACCAAACTCTTCAACTTTGTTGATGCCTTTGACTATACTGCCCATCTGCCTGAAATTATCTTCTTCTTCCCACTCCTTATACTCCCAATTAACTGTTTTTCACTTTTAAAACTTAGGCTATTGTTATAATTCCTGTCAAATCAGAGTGCTTAGAGTAGAGGCAGTGAGAAAGGGTCAGATCTACAGGTTCTACCTTCAAAATATCCAGTATCTGATCCCTTCTCCTGATATTTTGAAGATAGAACCTATAGGTGTGCTGATGAACTGGATGTTGGTGTGAGAGAAATAGGACTCAAAGTAAAGTCTGAAGGTTTTTTGCCTGAGGAAGTGGAAGAACAGAGGCACTATTTACCAAGATGAAGAAAACTGGAAGAATAGAGCTACAGGCAAAAAATCCAGAGTTCAATTTTAGACATGTAAAGTCTGAGATGGTTATTAGACCGTCAAATAGAGATATCAAGCAGATTTAAAAAAAAAAAAGACACAAATCCGGAGTCAGAGGATAGGTATGAGCTAGAGTCATGCATTTTCAAATTAGTAAAATATGAACAATATTTAACCCAAAAGACTGGATTACTCAGGAAATGAGTACACATAGAAAAGCAGCCCAATGATTAAATCCTGGGGCAATCCATCTTCGTTAGAGGTAGCAGAAATGAGGGAAAACCCAGCAAAGGAAATGAAAAGGAAAACCAAGGCATTAATTAAAGTGAAGAAAATCGTTAAGAATGAGCATGCTATGTCAAGTGGTGCTGAGAGGTCAACTAAGATTTGTCAAAGTAGAAATCACTGGTGACTCTGGCAAAAGCCATTTGGGCAGAGAGGTGGATGCTGTGCACTGTGATTTGAGTGGGTTCGATAGTCAAAGAGAAGAAAGAAAATGAAGAGAGTATAAATAACTAGTGTTTTTTTTTTTTTAAGTTTTCCTGTAAAAGAGAAGCAGAAAAATACAGCTATAGCTGGATAAGAATACGGAGGCAGAAAAAAGTTTTTTTAAAAAATATGGGAATGAAACAGTATACTGTATGCTGATGGCACTAATCCAGCAGAGGAAGGGAAAAAAAGGTGCGGGAAAGACAGAATTGCCAGAGTAATGGCCTCAAATGGGTCCAGGGTATAGAGTACACACATGAAGGACTAGCCTTCCATAGGCGCATGGATAATTGATTCATAGTAACAAGAGGGAAAGAAATATGTATGAAGGTAGTTAATAAAGATAAAATCCTAAGTAAACAGTCAAATAATATTGGCTCCATTGTAATCATCATCATCAACATCCCCACCACTGTCATAATGATTTTCATGAACAAATACCTTAGAAACAGTATGATTTGCAGTACCAGAATTCTGCAGGTATCAATCAGGCATCTGATTTAGAAAAGACCTAAGCAGGGGTCATAACTAAGATTTCAGTAAGTTCAGTGTAAACAGAACAAAAATCCTTAGTCATCCTCTAGCAGTGAGTGAACTGTTCTCAAAGAAGAGCTCAAATTAGTGATTCTGTGCTATCCCATTATGTCATTAGCTCAGAAATTAACTCAGAAAACAAACCCCGAAAATTGGTTTCAAATGCTGCTTGATAAGCAACATAATCTGCTCACCTTGTGATTTTTTTTTTCAAGGTAAGGGAAATAAGATCCAAAAGGTGAACCATCTCCTTTAAAAAAAAAAAAAAAAGATTCTTCTCATGAAACATTTTTGAGTCAATATGAATGGGGAAGAAGCTGGCATATCACATACATCCAATAAACAGCTGCTGAATAAAGCTGGCAGAATAGAATAATCTCAATATAGCAGGATGAAACACAAACAATAAAATATTAAGTCATCTTCTTAACTGTGGGCCCCAGCAGAGCAAAAATCTGCCCTACCAAACAATGGTTTTCTTTTACACACTAATTTGACTTCTTATATAGTCAGGGACATTTAAAGAAATATTTTTTTTTTTATTATATTAAAAATGTGGGCCAAGTGGGGTGGCTCACACCTGTAATCCTAGCATTTTAGAAGGCCGAGGTGGGTGGGTTGCTTGACTGAGCCCAGGAGTTTGAGACCAGCCTGAGCAACACAGAGAGACCTTGTCTCTACAAAAATTAGCAGGGCATGGTGGCATGCACCTGTAGTCCCAGCTACTCAGGAAGATTGCTTGAGACCAGGAGTTCAAGGTCACAGTGAGCTATGACAACTGCACTTTAGCCTGGGTGACAGTGTTAGATCCTGTCTCTATTTAAAAAAATAAAAGTGAACAACTTGTACATACCATTTATCAATTAGGCAAGTTAATTACTTAATGTCTCTGACCTTGGGTTTCTTATGCATGGAATGAAGTAGGTTTATCTATATCAGGGGTCTGTCAATCACAGTCTAAGAGCCAAATCCAGCCTACCACCATTTATTTTTTAAATAAAATTTTACTGGAAGACGCCCATGTACAATAGTTATCTACTGTCTACGGCTGCTTTTACACTACAATGGTAGAGTCGAATAGTTGCAACAGAGACCACAGGGCCTGCAAAGCCTGAGCTATTTTACTGTCTGGCTCTTCTCTTTTACAGAAAAAGCTTGCTGATCCCAGTTAATAGATTGGTGGTTCCCAAGCCCCAGTCTATATAAAAAGCATCAATGACGTATGGCAAAACTTGGACAATAATAGCCATGGAATAAATATGCACATATAAAGGTTTACAAATTTGAAATTTTTATAGAAGACTGTTCCTATTTTGAAATTATTTCAGTACTACTCTTTTGTTAAAATATCCTTTCTATTGAAATGATACTGACAATAAATGGCAGTTTTCTTTAAAGGTCTTATTGGCAAAATTAAAACTGTAACAGTCCTGTGTGTTTCCTCCTTCCTTTTACTTTAATTTTTATTCATTTTCCTTGCCTATGATATTGAAAGATCTGGGAACCACTAGCATAGTTGCTGATTTAGATATCTTCTCATTGGTAAAACCCAAGCATGAATATTAAACAAATGTATTATAAGATCCTGAAAGGCAAGAATATCTTACATCTGTATTCCACAAAATACCTGACACAATGTCTTATACATTGTACGTCGTCTACAAAAATGTTCAAAACCTTGAATTATCCGTAGAAACAATGATAAACACACTGGCTAAATATCCAGGTCAGCACAAAAAAATCAATTTATACCACAGTTTACCCAGGACAATAATAATGTCAGCATATAACCACATCACCAAATACAATAATGCCTCTCCACACATCACCATGGAACAAGGACTCCTTGAGCTCTTATGAGCTGAATGATATGTCCAGTGCCCAAAGACACTCAGGAAAAGAGTGAAAAGAAGATAATGGGGTGGGGGAAATGATATGGGCGAGTGAGAAAAAAGGGAAGTATACCAGTTTGAAGCAAGGGTGAATGGAACCTTTTACCACTGTAAATTCTCGATCATTTTTTCTTTACCAACATTACCACCACCACTAAGCAAAACCTAAATTTTCTATCTTGAGCTGTAACTCCCCAAGGTTTGCCTGCAAACAATTTCAGTCTCCTTCAGGCATCTTTCTAATATATAATAACAAGCATCAAAATGTTTAAGAAACACTGATGGGGAAAAAACTGAAAACTTTACATTGAGCAAACACTATTCTTAGTTATTTTTCCTCAAAACTGTAGAAACACTGCAAGAATTAAACTTTACCAGAATTCCATGATCTTGGTTACAGAACTTCAGTGAAGATAAAAATACTCTTTGAGAATCATTATTCAAGAGTTAAACTGAGTACAGGAATCAAATGGTAGTATGCTGGAGTGAACCATAAAGGTAAAAATGTAGAGCTAAGAACTGTGGGGAAAAGAACACTCAACTCACAAACTCAAGCAGTAGGGCAAAAAGGAACAAATCTCAGGATTCGTTCCATGCCAGTTCGACCAGAGGATGGTCCTCTGCCCTAGAGCAGAGGATTTCTACATCAGAACACATAATTATGACCCTATGCCGCACACCCACCTCATTAGGACAGGAGAGGTGGCAAAGGAAAGAGGAGGCATCTGGTTCAGATGGAAATGAAGAATTGGGAGTAGAAAGGTAAGAGAAGAGATTCCAAAAAGAGGGAATAGGACTGGAAATTTTCATTTATGGCTCCTAGACCATATATCAGGACAGCTGCCCTAAGACAGTATAGCTGAAGAATCTATAATTGATGAGAACTATTGGACCAGAACTTTAATTCTGATAAAAGTCTATTAACTAGTAACAAACTTTAAAGCTAAAATATCTGTCCAAATGATGAAAATAATCTAAACTTCCATCAATAGAGAACTGGATAAATAAATTATGATTCATTTCAAAAATGGAATAGTATATAGCTTTTAAAAGAAATGAGAGAAATTCTATAGATAATGAGAGAAAGATGTCCATGAACATGCTGTGAGATGAACAACAACAAAAAAAAACCCAGGAAGCTCTAGAACATTATAAATAGTATATGCCCATTTGAGTTAAAAATTATTTAAATATAAATAAAATATGTATCGGC